>BQNB010029565.1:5262-55647 GCA_026074375.1 Tanacetum coccineum | reverse complement strand
ACAAAATTTAACTTAACATCAACTTGGATCTCATCCAAAGGCACTTTTAGTGTTGGATCAGCCAAACACTTCTTAAGGTTCGACACGTGGAACGTGTTATGAACACCAATCAACTCCTCCAGCAAATCTAACTGATAGGCCACAAGGCCAACTTTCTCAATAATCTCAAATGGTCCAACAAACCTAGGTGCTAACTTCCCTTTCTTCCCAACACCTTTCCAAGGTGACACTTTGAGCAAGACATAGTCACCTACACTAAATTCTAGAGGCTTCCTCCCCTTATCGGCATAACTTTTCTAACGATCACGTGCAGCCTTAAGTCTATCCTTAATCTGCGAGATCTTCTCAGTAGTCTCTTGCACTAACTCAGGTCCTATTGGTATGTGTTTAATTACACATACTTTTGACCACTAAAAACAGACTTAAATGACCAAAAACGTACCAAAAATACATTGTATTTGTATGTTTTGCATTTGTATTATGCAGGTAACGGATATCCAAGAAAAAGACAAAATCGAAGCCAAAACGACAAAACCGAGAACGAGAACGGAAAGACAGTGAGAAGTCAAAAAGACAAAGTCAAAGTCAACAAAAGTCAAAAGTTCAAAGTCAACCCCGGGAAGTGGCATTGGAAAAAGCATCGAAAACCTTAAACCCTATTTATAAGCCCAAAGTCACAATAAACCTTTTTATATAACAACCGGCCCATACCAAAGCCCAAGCCAAACCCATAAACACTTATAACTCCCGTTAACCCCTAATCCTTACCCTGTTAGTCCTTTAAGGACTAACGGTGCAAACCATTTACAAACCAAAAGGGCCAAATTTGCAAAAACCAAGGACAAAGAATGCCATACACCTATATACTCTCAGGGACCATTCTTGCCTTTTTCCAAACTTCAAAAAAAATTGGTTGCTAGAGCAGGCCAGATGGCCTTTGATGCTCAGCCTTAACCTTCAAACAAGTCAAACACCTACTAACATACTCAGCTATATCCTTTTTCATTCTAGGCCACCAATACCTATCTCTCAAATCATAATACATCTTATCAGCTCCTGGGTGTACAGAGTACTTTGACTTATGGGCTTCGTCCATTATTAGGGTTCTCACATCACCCTTCAAAGGCACTCATATTCGATCCAGGTAATACAATGCTCCATCATTCCTAAGTTTAATCATCTCATCCAAACCTTTCTGCAATCCAGCAGATTCATCTACAACCTCTTTCTGAGCCGTCAGTATCCTATCCTTGATACTTGACTAAAGGATCATATTCATAGCTCTAACTCTCTTAGGCTTTACTCTTTCTTTCCTACTTAGGGCATCAGCCACCACATTCGCCTTACCAGGATGGTAGCGAATTTCACAGTCATAATCACTAAACAACTCTATCCAGCGACGCTGTCGCATATTCAACTCTTTCTTACTAAAGATATGCTGAAGACTCTTATGATCCGTATAAATGACACTCTTTGTCCCATACAGATAATGTCTCCAGATCTTAAGTGCAAACACAACCGCACCCAACTCTAAATCATGGGTAGTATAATTATTCTCATGAATTTTCAACTGCCTAGACGCATAGGCTATCACTTTACCTCTCTGCATTAACATACAACCTAGTCCTATCCCGGACACATCATAATATACTACAAAATCTCCCGATCCATCGGGGAGAGCTAGAACTAGAGTATTATGCAAACTTATATCTTTCATGGTCTGAAATGCATATTCCTGTTCTCACCCACTAAAAAGTCTTACTTTTCTGAGTCAAGATAGTACGAGGACTTAGTATCTTAGAAAAGTTATTAATGAACTACGGTAATTACCAGCCAATCTTTATAACCCCCCCCCCCTTTTTATTTTTTAAGAACGAAGAACCTTAGTCGGAGTTATAGGGGCTCTTTCCATTCTTATTAGCTTCAATTCTTACTCGGGTTCCACATGAATCCTTTACCATTTATCACTGGCTAAGAAACTGCACCTCTCTTAGCCAGAATTCACACTTAGAAACCTTAGCATACAGTTTCTCCTTTTTGATCAGTTCCAAGACTAACCTTAAGTGTTCTACATGCTCCTCTTGAGTCTTAGGTAGATTACGATGTCGTCTATGAACACTATCACAAACTTATCAAGATACGGCCTACAAACTCTATTAATCAAGTCCATAAATATTGCGGGTGCATTAGTCAGACCAAAGGGCATTACAGTGAACTCGAAATGTCCAAAACAATCTAAAAACACGTATTTGCATGTCATCCTTATGCACTATCAGCTGATGGTTTCCAGACCTAAGATTTATCTTAGAGAAAAACTGCGACCCTTGTAGTTGGTCAAATAGATCATCAATCCTAGGTAGCGGATAATGATTCTTAACAGTCAATTTATTCAATTCTCTTTAGTCAAAACACATCCTAAAGGCACCATCCTTCTTCTTAACGAACAATACCGGCGCTCCCCAAGGCGATGAACTTGGTTGAATGAAACCTTTGTCTTGGAGTTTCCTTGAGTTGTCTCGACAACTCCTCCAATTCAGAAGGTGCCAAACGATAAGGAGACTTTGCTACCGGCGTTGCTCCAGGGATTAACTCAATTCGAAATTCAATTTCCTGAATAGACGGTAATCCAGATAGGTCATCCGGAGAATACCTCAGGAAAATCTCTAACCACAACAATCTCTTCTTGTTTCTTAACACCCATAAAAAATCTCACTTTCTCTTTCGGCTCCTCTCCTTATTCTCTAAAGACATGTTGCAATTCCAGGGTAGAGGTATCTTACTACCTTCTCATGGCAATTTATCTCAGCCCTTTAAATTAGACAACCAGTTCCATACCTATAATCACATCAAAACTCCTATGTCCAAAAGGTATTAAGTCGATGTCAAAGACGTGACCCTCAATTTCTAATTAGCAACCCTTAATAACCTTATCAATCTCTACTAGCTGCCCGCTAGCTATTTTAATCTCATATTTGAAACCTAAGTCGCTGGGCTCTAAGCCTAACAGAGGTATGAAAGTAGTGGAAATAAAACTATAGTCGGCACCAGAGTCAAATAAGGTAGTGGCAAAGTGCTTGTTCAAAGTAAACGTACCCGTCACAATGTTCGGATCCTGGCGAGCTTCCTCTGCTTCCTAAACATGAATGCCCTACCTGCCTGGTTCCCTTGGTTTCCACGACCCTGACCCTTGTTATTAGCAACAACTTAGTTTGGACGGTTTCCTCCCGGTCCTTGTACCCTATTCCATCTAGGACAAGCTGGTCTAACATGGTCGGTACTACCATACTCATAACATGCCCTAACAGGTGGGTTTCTAGCATTGACAGGATTCACATTCCTTAGAACACTTCTACAATCCTTTGCCAAATGACCCGGGCGGTTACAGTTGTAGCATGTGCGACTGCGACAAGGCTCCACCAGGTGCATGGTAGAAGTTTGCATGTGGTTACATTTGGGCAAATACCCGTATTCTCTTTTCTTACAGGGTTTACAGTAGTAGCAAAAGCATTCACAGTCCTGGTCCTCTTATTATCATCCCTTCCATTCCTATCATTGCTAGGTTCCCCCACATTTCCTCTCTTCTCAACCTTCTTAATTGTTCCATTCCTAACAACCTCATCAGTCAGTGCACCTGAAATCTGCACAACCTTTTGCATAGTCTTTGGCTCCGTTGCTGCCACCATCCCACGGATTTGTAGAGCAAGGCCATACACATACCTCTCAATCATCATACTCTCAGGAGTTACCAAATGTGGAACTTTACCTAGCCAACTCATGAAACTATTAGTATGTAAGCAGCATGGCCTAGCCTCCGACCATGGTCGTTGATTTCCACAACTTAGATTTTAACTTTTGCATCTCATGACTAGGACAAAACTCTTGTATCATCATACACTTAAAGTCATTCCATGACATTCTTACAACAACTTCCTGACTTAGCATGCGGATATGAGAGTTTCACCACGTTAAAGCCTTACTCACAAATAAACCAGCAGTGTATTTCACCTTTTGGTCAATACTACACCCACTGATATTATGCACATATTCCATTTTCTCAATCTAACAAGTGAGAGCTACAACACCTCCCTTACCATCATATTCCTTAGGGTTACACGTAAAAATCCTAATAATGGAATAACTACCACGGTTGCCATTCACTATCACATTCCCAACGTTCCCCTGAACGTTCTTATTAACCACATTACCATTCTGATTTCCAACATTCCCTTGGTTACTAACCTGGGCCAACATGGCGGGTAAGAGGTTTCGCAATTGCTGGGCAATGATCGTTGGGAAGTCGGGTGCATCCCTATTGGATCCCCCTACATTCCCATTAGCTCCCTCTACACCCCCATTAGCTCCCCTACCTAGGACATTTCCTTGACCATTCAATTCATCAACACGCTCATCATTACCTTCCCTAGGTCTTCTACCCCTTCCACCTTTACTAACCCGTTTACCCGTTCCCCCTCCTAGTGATTCAGCAGCAGGCCGACCAGCACTTCGGGTTCTCATCCTTGGCGGCATTATCTATACGAGGGGGAACATGGGCAACGTTAGGTAAGTGGGAAGACTCACACACATTCATTGAATATTTTACTATACAAAACCAAATATACGCGCAACACCACCTTACGATGTTAACATTGATTTGTGTGAACAACAATACCAAGTATGAGTGAATTATGACACGCTTATAATTACGTTGGCCACCGTACTTATATTCGCATCCTTTCCCATTCTTATTTTCTATTTTGAGCTCTCATTTCGTGACTAACATAACAACAGCACAAACCAAGACACACAAAAGGCACACCAAAAGCGGAAACACGCCACATTAGATACTATACGCAACAAACGACGGATCTTATGTTTTAGTCTAGGCCAAATCTACCTAGTTCTCTATAACCTTGGCTCTGATTACCAATTTGTCACACCTCGACAATGCGGAATCTGGGAATTACAACATAATGATAAATCATAAACAAGGTACAAATTAGAGAAATACTACATTGCATAAACTCCAAGTGCTATGAAGGACCATCAACTTTGAACCAAACTCAAGTGGAAGTCCCAAATCGAATCTAACATCCACAAAGCTTTATTCATATATTCTTTGCCTCGCAGAGAGCCCATAGCAAACTTAATCCAAAATCTCCAACATACTAAAGCATACAACAAGCAAGCAAGACTTCAAAACGAAATTCCACACAGGATTATTCTAAGTCTACTATTAATCACCAAATCTTTTTCCTCTTTCAATTCACCTGAAATTGCGCAATTCAGCCATATACTAGACTCTTCAATATAAGAGACTCGAGAGACGACCGGTGTGATCAGACTCCACGGCGCTTGACCTTAACCCATAAAGATTGTGCCAATATTTCAACAGTGGACAATAGTGCTATATGACAATGAATATATGCTAACAATCCAAGACATAGCATCCCCGCTAGTCATATCTCAACATCCAATAATAAATCCGGAGTCGCAACTCCCAAATCACTAACGCACCTAAAGGGTTCTACCAGCTGGAGCTACTATATAAGGGTACTTACCACATTGAAACCTTGCATGCCAACACACAGTACATGCAAGTACCACACAAAACCTTGTATGCCAAACACAGTACATACAAGTACCACACAGAACCTTGCCATGCCAAACACAGTACATGCAAGTAAATCAACACATAATATTCACATAACAGTCATAAGCACATATCTTGTCCTAAAAACAAAACCATATTTCACACAGATTAATTCAAAACATTTCAAAACACATTTGAGTATTATTTTCCCCCAACAGAAAAACAGTAAAAAGTGGGGCTACGAGAACTCACCTTAAACAAGCCTTTAGCAACCAACTTCTCTTACTTACACAAGCAATGGCAACTGACGCGCGCACACGAAACTAGTCCAGTTAATGTCTCATTTAATAATTCAACTTCCCAAAACAAATCTTCACGTTTGATGCATAGAGTTCAGACGCGTTGTACAATTACCCAAAACAGTTTTAGTGGTGTGATGGTTGACGAGTTATCTCCATAATCATATCAATCTCATTCTCCGATAATCCATACTTATACTATTTAGCGTAAATAGATAAGTAATATAATAAATAATTTTTAAATTATTAATTATAAAATATATCTCGAACAAGTCCATTCGGTACACCTTAATCACTTCAAAATAATCATTCCTTGATTGAAAACGACACGTTTAATCACAACAAACCTTAGGAAAGTTTCGAGAAAAAAATATATTTTTTCGTCTTTTAGTGAATTTATTAATTAAATAAAATAATAAAATAATATTTTATTATTAAAAATCAAAAATCATGTTTTAGTAAAAAATTTAAGTTTTAAACTTTTTTTACGAAATTTCGACATGACCGTACATGTTACTACGTTTATTCCCAAGGTTTCAGACCTTAATTTCAACACTTTTTACTATTCGACACTTTCGACAAAAATTCCAAAATCTCAAACTTTAACATTCACCAAAACGTTTTCCACAAAATAACGTTCAATATCACTTCGTAAATACATTTCGCTTTCAAAAAGTCCACCAAAACTCTCAAAATGACCAAATATCGCTTATTGGGCCTCAAGGCCCAACAAGGGTCCATTAGGACATTTATAAGTCCAAAATACTATTTAAGTCCAAAACCAAGGTCCATTTACATATATAAGTATTATATCTTATTGTCCTGTAGAATATATCCGACCACAATATGCCCTCACGTTAAGCCGGGTCCTCAAATATTGACTTATTGGGTCGTGAGTCCATAACGCCAAAATATGTTTTTTTAGCTTAAAATAAGCTAATAAGCTACGTATCGCTTTTGGTTACTACCATAAGCCTCAAAAATAGTCCACAACATATGCCATAACACAAAAATAATCAAAATCACTTTCCTAGTGACTTTGGGAATTTACACGTGGCCTTTAAGCCCAAATAAGCCAAGAAATAGCTTAAAATAAGCCCGAATAAGCTATACAAGCAACTTATAAAAAATAAGCATTCTAGCAACATATATTATTCAACCATCATGACCACAACATCAAAACTACAAAAACCCTTATTTTCTTTTTCACTATTTACGAACCAAACGCACCCTTTTCTTTCGTTTCGCTTCCAAAAATTAATTTTCACAACGATCAACTTGTACAACTAACATCTATGCATCAAAATAAACCAAAAAGGACAAACAAAAATTTAATTTGAAAACTTACAAGAAAATCTTCAAATTTGTAGATTTCGACACGAACCGGACAACCCAAACGTTGTTTAAAATGAATAAAACCATCACTATAATCAACCCCAAATATTTATGTCCTCATGTTTTCTTGATCAAAATTCAAAAATTATGAGTGTGTGTATGTTGTAGGTGGCGGACGAACTACACACACAAGAGAAGTGTGTTTTTTTTTTGTAAATGGAATGGATTATGATGAAAATAATTCTAGTGGAAGCATATATGTGTACATCTCTTAGACAAAGGAGCTAAAGTTTAGCCACCTTGTTTCCCTTTCTAACTATAACTGGCCATGGGATCCAAGGGAGTCCCGGGCCTTTCTTCTCATGTCGAAATCACTTAAAAGCTCATAAAACTCAACTGTAAAATTTACCCCAAAGTTAAAAAGCATTTTTATTCATCTTAAAAATACTTTTCCATTAACTTAGAGTATTCACTTGCCATATTTACACTTTAAACCTTCAAATATTCAATTTGGACATTAACGAGTGGCAGACTAGTTTTTCGGCATTTTCTTAATATTCTGGGTCAAACCACCCGGGAATACACCATAACATAATTAATCATTTCAAAAGGATTATTAATCACAATTAAACCTAAATATACATATCTCATCAAATCACCACCGTCAACACGATACAAAATCTGAATAAACTGACAAAAGTCAAATAGTCAAAGGACTATAAATGAAATATTCAGAACACAAAAGGGCAAAGGTTACAGTATGGATGTGTCTGGATGTTATCAGTCTGCAATTTAATTTCCAATACTTTGAAATTTTTTAACTGTTTTTACAGGAACCATACGGCGTATCCTTGGGTTTGTGATATGGCGTATTGATCCCTGTACAACATGTGTGCTTAATTGTTTTTCTGCATTGTAACCATTGTATAATCGAGATAGGAATTGTACTTTTGTCTTTTAAACTTTTATGCAGGACCTTACTATTAGGAAATCGACGATATGGTATACTCTGAAAAAAACGTGTGTTGAACTCGTACGAGCATTCTGACGCCTCGTCAACACACTATTGCTCAATAACTCAAATTGGAGAATCATCCCGAGCAACATATTAGGGGAGTTCCTCGTTCTAATTCTATTTCCCATTTTCTTTAATTGTTTTATCTATACAACGATGATGTTGTATAATATAAGTGGGGGGATGGAGAATTAAAACGCCTTCTTGTTCCTTCTTTTACAAATAATATGCTATATGCTTAAATTATGCCAAATTTGAAATTTTTTCTAGCATAACTTTTGTAAAAATTACTAGTTACATGACATCGCGCACTATAACCCTTAATGCCAATTTGTGAGAATTAAGCCTATCCGTTTTCCAAATGTTTACTAAAAATTCCACAAAAGTTATGAGTGTGCCGGTGATGTAGTGGACTTTAAAACTCACACTAGCAGTAGTAATAATGACCAGCAATAGTAAAAACCTTCACGTCAATGCCACATGTAAATGGTTAAACATTTTAACAATAAGCTTCCCCTGAAACCCATATGTTAACCATTTCGTGAATATTTAATTCTGTAGGCTTTATGTAATGATCACTGATGAAGAAAACTAAGTATAACCAACTTGATGCTGAAGTAGAATAACCCAAACTTGTGTCTTATATCTTGTACTATCTACGGGACGTCAAACTTATAAATAAATATGTGAAATATATTTAGACCGCAATCTCTTGACAAAATCCTCATCTTCTATGAGACACATAACCAAAGTGATAGCAAATGTGAGCATTGAGCACCATAAGGGAGAAATCACAGCCTTTTACTGATTTGGACAAGGTCTTGTACATCGTTTCTAAGCCGAACGAACATGTATCTTCAAAGTGTAACACCCACTTTAAAATATGATAAGAACACGCATCCGAGAAACTCCACTTCAACTTCAAATAGGTGATAAATAACCATCTTTATAATCAATTCTTCGAATAAATACGAGCCTTTAAACTTTTAAGAACAATTAAAATCATAGCCTATTAGCTTCCCCTTAAACCAAGCAGTAGTAACCAACAGTAGAAAGCATCTTCTATTAGCAGTAATAAGCATACGAGCAACACAAACCTTGGTTTAAGTCCAACAGTAGTAACTGCGAACCCTAGCAGTATTAACTTCCTTTTGTGTGTGTTATCCGAGAACCTTTAAACAAACTGAGAACCAAACTTACTTGTTGTCTGATATCGGATAGAACTAGCAGTATTACGCAGCAGTATTAACATAAAGCTAACAGTATTAACTTTATTTATAGCAGTAGTAAGCGTAAACAAGCAGTACTAATGTATACTTTCAGGCCCAACAGCAGTAGTAACAAACTTGTATACCCTATAGCAGCATTAACGAACAGTAATAACATGTGATATGAATCATAACAGCAGCATGGATCTTGTATTTGAACAACACTAATAAGACATGCAATACCATTCCTTATATACGAACCAACAGTAGTAACTACGAACAATATTAATAACAAACAACACTAATCACCTTCTTTTAAGCATGAATGTTGGTCGAACAATATTAACTTTCATGAGCACCAATTAACACGAACATCATTAATATTACTTGGGCATCACTATCTTCTTGAAGCCCAATAATAGTTGTAACTGCTTAACAACATAGAACAACATTAAATCATATGCGCGAACCCTATCAACATTAACAGCTTAAACCTTAACATGAATTAGGGTTTTCGACTTCCTGCTCGCTCCTAAACATCAAAACTCACGAACAAGCAGTCAACGAATCATCAACCCTAGATAACCAAGGTTGGCTTGATCTTGACTTCATAAACTCCACCAGTGAAATCAGAAAAGATGCACAAGTAATGTAAAAACCTTAGATAAAGGTTCCTTGATATCACTATTATCACAAACGACATACCCAAAATCATTCAAATCACACATCCAGAAGATAATCATTATTAATGTATGATACATGTATCCAGTTATGATTGTGGAGATCTTTTAGTTATTTTTAAAACAAGCAACGAATAGAATTAAAACCCTAATGACATGATGACGATCAGAATTATATACCATAGAAGACGGATCCATCACCAATAAACCTTCATAACCTGTTGTTAAAACACGAACACCAGCAGACCTTATCCTTCCTATCCAGACGACGCTTGAAGTATCACTAAAACACTTTCTCCTTCCTCCCATCATCACGTAACAATGATCTAAAAGAATAAGCCATGTGTAGCACCAGATCACACCACCAAAACTTATGATGACCAATCGAATTAGGGTTTACTAAATTGTAATATTACCGAATTTCACCATTTTACCGAAAATAGAAAACCAAAATTCGATACAAAGAAAACCCTTTAATAGTAACAACAATTTACATCATATTGCATACCCTTAAACGTAGAGAGGACGTATCTTAAATATGTGTTATTGCAACATATACTTCAAAAACCCTATAAAACTTTTTACCACAAAACGATTCTTGAAAATTAGAAAGTTTTAGATTTTCTTCAAAAACGATTTCTTGAATATCCTCCCCGTTAAAATTGTAGATTTATCTCCATAATCATCAAGATTCTTAAATTAAACTTTTGGCTTCGAGAGGATTTTTCAAAACACTTCACGTTATTTAGTCTTTTTACCTGATAGAAAGATTTGTCTTAAAAGTCATTTGCCATCTCTAGAGATTTTCCATTTGAAGTTTGATGCCATCATTTACAGTTATAAGTGCTCTTGTCAGTGGATAATCTTTTTCAACTTGCATAAAGATGTCATGTCCTCTTTCTGTAGACACATGGTGAACACCACATGTATCATACAATCTCCATTTCAATGGATCATGCATATATCTCTGAAGCTTCCATAGTATATCATCATCATCTGGTTCAAATAACCTTTTAATTCAACCCATAAGACCTTCTCTTTATCAATGTGAGGCTCTGTTGGAACTAAATTCTTCTTAACCCAAATCCCAGCTTTTTCCAGGTCATCTCTATCAAATCTCTTTAAATGTCTTTCAAAAACTTGGATAGACTTGTATTGGTTTCTATCTCTTATAATTTCAGTAACTTCTTGATTCTTCAGTGAAACGTCCCAAGTCTTATAATTGGATATTTGACCTTGATTAGAGCTTCAATGTACACTTCTTTACTGGAACTATTACTACAGTTTTTTAGTTCTTCTCTGATACTGGTCTTTTTCTTTTATGCACAGATTTTTCTTCAACTGACCCTGATACTTCTCTAATCTTTTGTTTTTAGCAGGGTTTTATTTATGTCTTTTGAAAATCAAATCCAGATCTCTTCATTACTTCCTTTTCAATCTCAAAATCCTTAAGTACAAAAAATTGATTTTGATCCCATACTCTTTCAAATATAGGTCTAATATCTTCATAGCTCATTCCCTTGAAATAACTCTGCTTGTATCCTCGCTGATTCTTCAAATACATGCACATGTTCTTCTTTACTTCAGCTTTAGAGAAAGATCTATTTTGTTGTGCATGATATCTGATCACAGCAGGATCACTCCAATCAATAACTTAAGCTGGATCAGCTTCAGCTACAACTTCTTCCCTTTCATCCAATTGCTTTTGCAATTCTAATGCCTTTTCAAGATCAGACTTCTCTTGTTCTTGTCTTGCTGTGTCAATCTCTGCTTGTAATTGTTTAGCTATTTTGCATTCCCTGCAATTCCTTTGTCTTTCTTCTTCATTAACCTGTTCTTGCAATCTAATAGCTGCTTCATGGCTAAGTATTTCTTGCTCTAGTTGCTTCTTTCTCTTCTTCTGAACAGATTCATCTTCTTTCATAATAACTTTTCCTTTATCTTTTCTCTTTTCTGCACTCCTTCTGATGTACACTAAATTTTCTGCAGCAGTACTAACTTCAGGAATGATAGTACTAAGTTCTGCTTCAGCAGTACTAACACCAGCAGTACTAACTTCTTTTTCACTCTTTTCACCACTATCAAGATCTTCTACTAGTTCAGTAGGCTCTTCTAAAAGTACCTCAGTATCAGCACTATTCCTTGTCTGAATCTCAGCATCCTCTTGAATCCATGAAGTTCCTTCCATCTATTGTTCAATGAATAGAAGGATTTGATCAATCTCAGAATCTCCCCCTATTTGGAAGGATCCTCTGAAACTTCCTCATCATCAGAGACAACTATCTTTGTTCTTCTTCTAGATTTGCTTGCCTTGACCTTGTGCTCCAACTTCTTGACCCTCAGAATGAGCTTAGTGTAAGCAGCACCATATGTTAATTTTGTCTGCTTTAAGTCATTTTGCAAATCCTCTACCTTCTTGGATAATGTTGTACAAAGAACCGTTAATTCATTGAGTGTCAAACTGCCCTCATCACTGCCAAGTGATTGAACCCTTGGTTGAGATGAATCATAAGGCCTAGTAGCAGGTTCTCCTTCATCATGGATAGTTTGCATGAATGGTGGTGTAGGTGGTTGTTGAGATGTGGATGGATGTGTTTGGGGTGATAAGGATGGTGAAGATGTTATTCTAGAAGGAGATGACTCAGGTGCAGTGAGCATAGTTGGAAATAGTGGAATGTTTACCCCAGTATAACCCTTGGAAACCCTTCTCATGTTGCTGAATAGTTTTTGTGTGAGGGTAGGAGCAACATAAGTTCTTTTGTGAGGGAGAAGGTGTCTTTTGTGCTTGTTCAAAAAGATTTGAATGAATCTAGGATACATCAAGAATTTTGACCTACTGTCCAAGTTTTTCAGCATACCTTCAAAAATCATCTTAGAAAAGTTGAAAGTCCTATTTGTTGCCAAGCAAATGATAGCAGTAGCTATGTTGCTACTGAACTGCTCCCAAGCAGTCTTCTTAGGACTTAAGCAATGAAGAATAGTATGTATTAAGAATCTCCATTGAGGTGAAAAGTGACCCTTTTGGAAGGTCAACTTGTCAGAATCAGATGCATACCCCATAAGAGCAAGTTGCTCAAAAATTTCAGCATTAGGTAAAGTGGGAATACCATCTGAATCTTCTAGCTTGAGATGCCTTCTTATTGATGCTTCAGTAATAGTCTTGACTCTTCCATCAATGGTAGCAGTTATCTCCATTTCTTCATTCTCTGATGTGCTTGCAGAGGCAGTTTCCCAAAACTGTTGAATGAGTGAAGTATAGATAGTAGGATTTTCTATAAGGGCATACTTGATATGACTTAATTCAGAACACAAAAAGGACAAAGGTTACATTCTATCCCCCTTAAAAGAATTTTGTCCCCGAAATTCATTACTAAACATGACTAAACCAAATTGGGGGTACTTCAATTTCATTTGATCTTCCGTTCTCCACTGAATTCAGGTACAACGTTCGAATTTCACCGAACCCTTTTTGATGGCAATCCTACTTAACAGCTTCAACTTTTTAAACTCTCTTCCAATTCCACCGGCTCTTCTACAAAATTCACTTAGCATCAAATCGAATCTCCGTCCAAAGGCACTTTCATGTGGTTGGATTAGCCAAACCACTTCTTAGGTTCGACACGTGGAAGTGTCCAGAACTACCATCTCAATTCCTCAGGCATATCTAATCGATAGGCCACAGGGCCTACTTTCTTAATAATCTCAAATGGTCCAACAAACTTAGGTGCTAACTTCCCTTTCTTCCCAAAGCGTACCACACATTTCCAAGGCGACACTTTGAGCAAGACATAGTCACCTACACTAAACTCTAAAGGGCTTCTCCTCTTATCGCATAACTTTTCTGGACGAGCCGCACTACCTTAAGTCTATCCCTAATCTGAATGATCTTCTCAGTAGTCTCTTGCAATAACTCAGGTCCTATCAACTGACCTTCTCCAACCTCAGCACATAATTAACGAATGACACTTTCTACCATACAATGCCTCAAACGGAGCACATCTGTGAATCCCTGATCTAAGCACATCTAGGATAACAAAAACATTGAATATACGCAGCGGAATAAGAATAAAAACATCATGTTAACAAACAAGGTTTTCTTTTTATTTTAACACAGCCCAATTCTATGTGATCAAAATATCATAGAACGGTTACTAAACAATAACAGGAATCAAATGTTCTTGAGGCTAAACCATAGACGTCTATAAACATCTATTTATCTATCTAAACTATATCGTTACACACGTTTTCTTTTGTGTCTAGACTCTCATTTGAACCACACAGGATTACACATACCTTTCTGGATTGATTGCCTAAACCAGACGCACTGCCTATCTTTATAGACTAGAGTGGCTGGGTTTACAATAAACCTAGCCTTAAATTATTATAGCTAAACTAATATTACATCTTAAGTTCTTGTTTGTTTCTTCTTTCTTCATTGTTGCATATAGATTTTGTAATCATCATATCAAATTCCCATCAACACATCTCACACTGATGATGATAACTATTGTCGATACTAAAAATCAACCACGGGATGATGAACATTCCTCAACTTCCTACTAAGTCAAAGACGAAACGCTCTATGATGTCTTCCAAAGTCTGTTTAGTAGCTCACTTATGGGCCATGGTATGATGGGTGATAAGCTGTATCATTCTAAACGAGTCCCTTATTCCTCTTGCATTGACTGCAAATCCTGATGTGAATAGACTATCACGATTGATATATTCGAGATCAGCACACCATGTCTAGTAACTATCTCATTCAAATACAATCTAGCCAATCTTTCCATCTTATAATCCTCACGCATAGATAGAAAATGAGCAGACTTAGTCTTTCGGTATACACTGACCTATATTGTGTTATGCCCACTACTAGTCCTAGGAAACTTAGTCACAAAATCCATAGCTATCCCTTCCTATTTTCATACGGGAATCTCAAGTTGTTGGAGCAAGCCAAATGGCCTTTTATGCTCAGCCTTAACCTTCAGACAAGTCAAACACTTACTAACATATTCAGCCTATATCTTTTTCATTAAGGCCAACCAATACCTTCTTCTCATATCATAGTAAATCTTATCAGCTCCTGGGTGTATAGAGTACTTTGACTTATGGGCTTTCCAATATCTAGGTTTCACAATCACCTTTTAAAGGTACCCTTATTCGTCAGGTTGTACATAATTACATCACTTCTTTGTTCATATCATCTCTTCCAACCTTTCTTACTATCCGCAAATCTCTTCCACAGCCTCTTTTTGAGCCGCCAGTATCTTATCCTTGATACTCGACTGAAGGATCATATTCATAGCTCTAACTCTCTTAGGCTTACTCTTCTTCTACTTAGGGGGGGGTGGGGGGGGGGGGGGATCAGCCACATATTGTTCTTACAAGTGGTGGCGAATTTCAAAGTCATAATTCACTAAACTACTCTCATCCAGCGACGTTGTCGAATATTCAACTCTTTCTGACCTAATGATTTGCTGGTGACTCTTATGATCCGTATAGGGGGGGAGGACACTCTTAGTCCTTCAGTAAGGTCTCACAGATCTTAAGTGCAATACACAACGCCTCCCAACTCTATAATCATGGTTGTTTAATTCTTCTAATGAACTTTTAATGCCTAGAGCATAGGGCTTATTCACCTTTACCTCTTGCATAACACACATACTTAGTCCTATCCCGGATGCATCATAATATACCACAAAGTCTTCCGGTCCATCAGGGAGAGCTTGGTAACAGGCGCATTACACAACTTTCCTTCAGGTCTGGAAATGCCAATTTCCTGTCCTTACACTCAATTCGAAAGTCTTACTTTTCTGAGTCAAGATAGTAAGAGACTTAGCTATCTTAGAAAAGTTCTCAATGAACCTACGGTAATACCCAGCCATTATAAGAGCGAAAGATCCTCCGCGGAGTTTAGGGCTTTACGATTCTTAAATGGCTTTAAATTTTTACTAAGGTCCACATGAATTCTATTACCATTTATCACATGCCAAGGAAACTGCACTTCTCTTAGCCAGAATTCTAAACTTTAGAAAACTTAGCATACAGTTTCTCCTTTTTGAGCAGTTCTAAGACTAACATTAAATGTTCTACATGTTCCTCTTGAGTCTTAGAGTAGATTAAGATATCGTCTATAAACACTATCACAAACTTATCAAGATACGGCCTACAAACTTTATTCATCAAATCCATAAATATTGCTGGTGCATTAGTCAGACCAAAGGGCATTACTGTGAATCTCAAAAAGATCCGTAAATGAGTTCTAGCGCAGTCTTTGGTATGTCATCCTCGTGCACTTCAGCTGATGGTATCCGGACCTAAGATCTATCTTCGAGAAAAACTGTGACCCTTGCAGTTGATCAAATAGATCATCAATTCTAGGAAGTGGATAACAATTCTTAACAGTCAACTTGTTTATATTCTCTAAAATCAATACAATCTAAAAGAATCCTACTTTTTCTTAACGAACTTACACGTCGCTCCCCAAGGCGGACAAAACTTGGTCGAATGAATCCTTTGTCTTGGATTTCCTTGAGTTATCCCGATCATAACTCCTCCAATTAGAAGGTGCCAAAACGATAAGGAGAATTTTCCGGCGTTGCTTCCAAGGGGTTAACTCTTTCGAAACTCAATTTCCCGACTAGGCGTAATCCTGATAGATTACTTCTGGGATATTACCTCAGGAAAATATCTAACACCTCAACATTCTCTTCTTGTTCTATCACTGCCTTAGCCCTCTAACAAATCTCGACTTTCTCTTCCGGTCTCGTCCAATACTCTAGCCACCTTCAATCGGTAGTGGTATCCTCACTACCTTCTTATGGCAAATTATCTCAGCCTTATAATTAGACAACTAGTCCATACCTATAATTACATCAAAACTACCATGCCCAAAAGGTATCAAGTCGATGTCAAAATAAATGACTCGATTTCTAGTTTTGCAACCCTTAATAAACTTTATCCAATCTCTACATAGCTGACCGCTAGCTATCTCAATTTAGATTTGCAAAACCTATTCGTTGGGCTCTAAGCCTAACTTAGGGTATGAAGGTAGGGGAAACAAAATCTAGTCGGCACCAGAGTCAAATAAGGGTAGTGGCCAAAAATGACTTGTTCAATAGTAAAAGTACCGTCTCAATGTTTGGATCCTAGGCGAGATCCTATTCTACCAACATGGGGGGGGGGGGGATAATTGCACTACCCCTTGCCTTGGTTCCTTGGTTTCCACGATCCTAACCCTCGTTATTAGCAGCAACTAGATTTGGACAATTTTCTTCCAGGCCTCGTGCCCTATTCAATCTAGGACAAGCTGGCCTGACATGGTCGGTACCACCACACTCATAACATGCCCTAACAGTTGGGTTTCTAGCATTGATAGGATTCACATTCCTCGGTACACCTCTACAATCCCTCGCCAAATGACCCGAGCGGTTACAGTTAAAACATGTGCGACAAGGTCCACCGGGTGCATGGTAGGAGTTGAAGGTGGTGCCCTTGGGCCAATAAGTACCCGTATTCTCTCTTCCTACAGGGTTCACAGTAGTAGCAAAAGCATTCACAGTCCTAGTCCTCTTATTATCATCCCTTCCACTCCTATCCTTGCTAGGTTTCCCTACATTACCTCTCTTCTCAATATTCTTAATTGATCCATTCCTAACTGCCTCATCAGTTAGTGCACCAAAAATCTGCATAACCTTTTGTATAGACTTTGGCTCCGTTGCGGGGGGGGGGGGTGGGGAGGGGGTTGCCTCCATCACCACATATATGTTGAGCAAGGCCATACAACTTATTTTCAATCACCTACTATCAGGAGTTACAATGAGGATCTAAACTGCCAACTCATAAAACCTATCAGTATACACAGCATGGCCAGCCCCAACCATGGCGTGATTCCACAACTCAGATTCTAACTTTTGCATCTCATGACTAGGACAAAACTCTTGTATCATCATAAACTTAAAGTCATCCCATGACATACTAACAGTAACTACCCGGCTTAGCGTGCGGTTTGAGAGTTCACCACGTTTAACAGGCCTTACCTACAATGAACTAGACAGTGTATTTCCTTTTTGGACAATTCAACCAACTATATTCATGCACATACTCCATTTTCTCAATCCAACGAGTAAGAACTACAACACCTCCCTTACCATCATATTACTTAGGGTTAAAAGCTAAAAACGCATTATATAAACAACCTACCTGATTGTCATTCACTATTACATCCAATGTTTCCTGATCGTTCCTCATTAAAACCACTTTACCATTTTCGATTTTCATTCATTTCCCTCGGTTACTAACCTGAGCCAACATGGCGGGTAAGAGGTTCTGCAATTGCTGGGCAATGATCGTTGAGAAGTCGGGTGCACCCCTATTGGCTTCCTCTACATTCCCATTGACTCCCTCTACACCCCCATCAGCTCCCAAACCCTAGTCATTTCCTTGACCATTTAATTCATCAACACGCTCATCATTACCTTCCCTAGGTCTTCTACCCTTTCCACTTCTACCAACCCGTTCACTGTTCCCCTCAAATGATTCGGCAGCATGTCGGCCAGCACTTCGGGTCCTCATCCTTGGCGGCATTATCTATACGAGAGAGAACATGGGCAACGTTAGGTAAGTGGGAAGACTCGCGAATATATATAGAATATCTTACTAAATATAACCAGATATACACGTAACTCCACCCTACGGTGTCAACATCGATTTGTGTGAACAACATTATCAAGTATTGGGTTGTGATATGCTTATAACTACGTTGACCACCGTACTTATATTCGCATCCTTTCCCTTTCATAGTCAATATGAGTTACCCATTTCAATGACTGATTAAACTAAGGCACCCCCCCCCCCAAACCATAAACACACAAGGCATACAAAAGAGGAACACCGTGCACATAGATCATTTACGCAACTTAAACGACGGGGATCTAGGTTATAGTCTAGGCCAAACCACCTAGTTCTCTATAAACTTGGCTCTGTTACCAATCTGTCACACCTCGACAATGGTAGATACTCGGGGAATGCTAATATAATCGGATCAATCAGAAGCACAAGATACAAAATAGAGAAAAATACAGTGCATAAAATTAAGTTGCTTTGAGGACATCAACTTGAACCAAACTCAAGTTGGTGTCCCAAATTGCAAAACTAAAAATCCACAATCACTTATAATTATTAATATGCCACCTGGGGACCATAATCCAATTTAAATCCAAACATCCAAAACTAGAATCAACAATAAGCAAGCAAGACTTCAAACGAAATTCCTCACGGGATACTTCTAAGTCTGTTATTTAATTCACCAAAATACTCTTCTTTCACTTCAACACTGACAATGTACTCGAAAACGTCAACAATAATTTTGGTGAGCTGTAGGTTTGCCTTAAAACCCATATGTTGTGCCAATATTTCAACAAGTGGACTAATAGTGCTATATGACAGTGAATATATGCAAACAACCTTAGCATTGCCGCTAATTAATAACCATAAGTCACTTACGCACCTAAAGGCCTAACAGCTGGAGCACTAATAATTAGGGCGGACCACACACAAACTTGGTAGGCGTACCATCCGATCAATAATTCACACACATACTGGGTAGGCGTACTCTGTCAGATCCTTTAATATCCCACAAATAATGGGTAAGCGTACTCTATCCGATCCAAAACATCATGCAACACATAATATTCACATAGCAGTCTAAGCACATAACTTTTGTCCAAAAACAAAACCACCATTTCGACAGATTTAATTTCAAAACATTTCAAAACACATTTGAGTATCATTTTCCCCTAACGGAAAAACAAGTAAAAAGTGGGGCTACGAGAACTCACCTCAAGCAAGTCTTTAGCTACCCAATCTTAATCACACAAGCAAATGCAACGACGCCCGCACACGACCTAGTCCAGTTGATGTCTCAATTTAATCATTCAATTCAAAACAATCTTCGCGTTTGATGCATAGAGTTTAGACGCGTTGTGCAATTATCTAAAACAATTTAGTGGTGTGATGGTTGACGACTTAACTCCATAATCATGTTAGTTTCATTCCTCGATAATACATACTTATACTATTTAACGTAAATAGATAAGTGATATAATAATAAATATTTATAATTATTAATTATAAATATATCTTGACAAGTCTATTCGGTACACCTTAGTCACTTCAAAATACTCATTATACGGTTGAAAATGAAACGTTTACTCATAATAAACACTTTAGGGAAGTTTCGAGAAAATATATATTTTTCGTCTTTTAATGAATTTATTAAATAATTAAATATTATTTTATTATTTAAAATCTAAAAATCATGTTTTTAAGAAATTTTCTAAGTATAAACTTTTTACAAAATTTCGACATGACTCGTACGTTTATACAACGTTATCCAAGGTTTCAAACCTTATTTTCAATAATTTTTCACAAATTCGATACTTTTTGACAAAATTCCAAAATCTCAATCTTTAACACTTACCAACACTTTTCCTCCAAAATATCATTCAATATCACTTCGTAAATACATTTTCACTTTCAAAAGTCCGACAAAGTTTTCATAACTACTAAATATCGCTTATTGGGCCTTAAGGCCCAACAAGGGTCCATTAGTACATTTATAATTCCAAAATACGATCCAAGTCCAAAACTAAGGTCCCATTTTATAATTATATATATATATATATATATTTATATATATTTTATATATTTTATTTATATTTTAAAAATTAACATATATTATATATATATATATATATATATATATAAGTATATACTTATATGTAAAAATAATCCGAACCACAATAAGCCCTCCATTAAGCCGTGGCTCAAATAGACTTATTGGGCCGTGAGTCCATAAACTCCAAAATACGTATATTAAGCTTTAAAATAAGCTTCTATCAATATTGGTTCTTACCTAAGCCTAAAAAATAATCCACAACATACGCCATAACACAAAAATAATCAAAAATCACTTCCCTAGTGACTTTGACAAATGACGTGGCATATAAGCCCCAAATAAGCCAAGAAATAGCTTAAAAATAAGCCCGAATAAGCTATACAAGCTACTATAAAAAATAAGCATTCTAGCATCATATATTATTCAACCATCACGACCACGACATCAAAACTACAAAAACCCTCTTTTTCCTTTTTATCATACACGAACCAAACACCCCTTATTTTATCTGTTTCGCTTTCAAAAATCGATTTTCACAACGATCAACTTGTACAACTAACATCTATGCATCAAAATAAACCCAAAAAGGACATACGTAATATAAATTATAGAAAAATATTAACAAGAAAATCTTCAATTATTGATTTCGACACGAAACGGAACAAACCCAAACGTTGTTTAAATGAATACCCAAACACTCTTATCAACCCGGAGTAACACGTTCTTGATCAAAGTTGGAAAACTATGGTGGTTTTGTGGTGGTTAGGTGGCGGACGAACCACAAGCACACACACTTGTGTGTGTTTTATTTTTTGTAAATGAAATAAATATGATCAAAAGTTTCTAGTAAATGGAATATATGTGTACACACCTTGGGACAAGCTTGCTAAAAAAGCCTCTTGTACTTTGACTTCTGTAATCGACATGTCATCCTATGGGTGTAGGGTATTCTTTAGTGTCTAAATCGCTTAAAAGCTCGTAAAACTCAACCGTAAAATTTACCCCAAAATTAATTAGCATTTTTATTCACTTTAAAAATACTTTTCCAATAACCTAGAGTATTCACACGACATATTTTCACTTTACACCATTCAAAACTTAATTTGGACATTAATGGACGTGTCGGACTCGTTTTTCGACATTTCTCAAAATTCACGGGTCAAACCCACCCGGGAAATGCCATATCACAAATAATTCTTCCCAAAGGATTATTAAAACACAATAAAGCACATTCATCAATATCTCGTAAAATAATCCACCGTCTACACGGTACAAAATCTGAATAAACTGACAAAAGTCCAAAGTCAAATGACTATTAATGAAATATTGAGAACACAAAAAGGGCAAAGGTTACAAAAATGAAACGTTTACTCATAATAAACACTTTATAGAAGTTTCGAGAAAAAATATATTTTTTGTCTTTTAGTGAATTTATTAAATTAATAAAATAAAATAAAATATTATTTTATTATTTAAAATCAAAATCAATGTTTTTTAAGAAATTTTCTAAGTTTAAAATTTTTACGAAATTTCATAATGGACTTGTTAGTTTATACATCGTTTTCCAAGGTTTCAAACTAAATAAATATCGCTTATTAGGCCTTAAGGGCCCTAACAAGGGTCCATTTAGGACATTTATAAGTCAAAATACGATCCAAGTCCAAACAAAGTCCATTTTCATATATAAAGTATATTTTATATGTATGAGATAATTCGGCCACATTGAAGCCCTCCATTAAGCCGCGACTCAATGGGCTTATTGGGCCGAGCGTCCATTAAACTCCAAATACGTTTTTTAAGCTTTAAGTTAAGCTAATATAGCTTATGTATCGCATTTGGTTACTACCAAAAGCCTAAAAAATAGTCCACAAACATACGCCATAACACAAAATAATCAAAAATCACTTCCCTTGTGATTACCAAACAAGCCGTGAGCCATAAGCTCAAAATAAGCTAATAAATGCTTAAAAATAAGCCCGCAATAAACTATACAAGCTATTATCAAAAATAAGCTAACTAGCAACATATATTATTCAACCATCACGACCACAACATCAAAACTACAAAATTCTACTTTTTCCTTTTTACTATTTACAAACCAAACACCCCTTAAATCATTCGTTTCGTTTTCGAAAATCGATTTTTACAACGATCAACTTGTACAACTAACATCTATGCATCAAAATAAACCCAAAAGGACAAATGAAATTTAATTTTGAAAACTTACAAGAAAATCTTCAAATTTGTAGATTTCGACACGAACCGGACAACCCAAACGTTGTTTAAAGATATAACCCATCACTAGAATCACCTAAAATATTTATGTCTTTCATGTTTTCTTGATAATCTTCAATAATTTAGGTGTTTCTTTTTTGTTTTGTGTTCGGCCGGATACACACACACACAAAAGTGTATGTGTTTTTTTTTGAAATGAAAAAGACGAGTATATGATCCTTAGTGGGAAGCTATTTGTGTATAATGGGACAATTGCTAAAACAGCCATTTTGCTCCCTACACTTCCATAACGGCCAAGGTGATTCCTTAGAGGTCTCGGCCTTTCTTTTCGTGTCGAAATCACTTAAAAGCCTGTAAAACTCAACCGTAAAATTTACCCCAAAGTTAATTAGCATTTTTTATTCACTTTAAAAATACTTTTCCATTAACCTAGAGTATTCACATGACATATTTTTACTTTACACCCTTCAAAACTCAATTTGGATATTAACGGACGTGTCGTACTCGCTTTTTGGCATTTCTCAAAATTCACGAGTCAAACCACCCGAAATACAATAAACATAATACCTTCCAAAAGGATTTTAATCACAATAAGCCTCAAATCATCACTATCTCACCCCCTAAAAATCACCACCGTCAACACGGTACAAATCTGAATAAACTGGCCAAAGTCAAATAGTCAAATGACTATAAATGGAATATTCAGAACACAAAAAGGGCAAATGTTACATATGGATATTAATCTGATTATGGAGGATGAAAATCAGGTTATTAATGATAGAAATCATGATGTTGAGACAAAAATTAAGTTATGGATGAAGACAATTAGATATTGCAGAAACAGATGCATATCTGGATCTTGAAGAAGATGTAGTTGCTGTTACAATTAAAATCTCATGTGATTCTGTCTAGATGGTGAAATCGTACGTGATTATATTGAAAATCATTTGTTATTATATAGAAAATCGCGGTAATTTGTACTGAAAGTAGTCAGATGACTTATTTTTACAACTGAGGTGTTTGGTGGGTCACGCAAAAAGACAATATTACCCCTCCATTAATGATTAATTTAATTACAACTAACTTTTCGATATAAATCAATTTTAATCTAAACTCTTGTATCAAATAGAATGGATAGGGGAAATTTGATATTTTAATGATCTTTGTAATATTGGTATGATTCATGGTGTTGAAAAGATTCGAAATTGGTTTTAGATGACTAAAAAATGTTTTTCATGAACTTTAGGCTATTTTCTGTGCAAAATTGAAGACGGGATTGTATTTCTTAGGCAAAACCAAGGTAGTTCTTTTGATGAAGGAACCGAGGTAGTCTGGTTATGAATAAGCCGAGGTAGATCATAGGTTCAAAACCGAGAAAGACCTTAATTTTCAAACTGAGATAACATATACCTTATGGCCGATGCATAAAGAAATAGTAACAAGACTTTAGCAATTTTCTAAGAATAATATTTCACTTGATATTATCTTAGAAAATTGCTAAAGTCTTGTTACTATTTCTTTGTGCATCGGTCATAAGGTATATGTTATCTCAGTTTGAAAATTAAGGTCTTTCTCGGTTTTGAACCTATGATCTACCTCGGCTTATTCATAACCAGACTACCTCGGTTCCTTCATCAGAAGAACTAACTTGGTTTTGCCTAGAATACAAACCGTCTTCAATTTTGCACAGAATAGCCTAAAGTTCATGAAAAATATTTTTTAGTCATCTAAAACCAATTCTGAATCTTTTCAACACCATGAATCATACCAATATTACAAAGATCATTAAAATATCAAATTTCCCCTATTCATTCTATTTGATACAAGAGTTTAGATTAAAATTGATTTATATCAAAAAGTTAGTTGTAATTAAATTAATCATTAATGGAGGGGGTTAATATTGTCTTTTGAGTGACCACCTAACACACCTCATTGTACATATAGTCATCTGTTAATACTTTCAGTTACATTACCCGCGATTTTCTATTACTAATAACAAAATGATTTTTCTTATTTTATTTTTTAAAAATTATAAAAAAAATAAAAAAAATTCCTCGTACGATTTCACCATCTAGACAGAATCACATGAGATTTTAATTGTAACAGCAACTACATCTTCTTCAAGATCCAGATATGCATCTGTTTCTGCAATATCTAATTGTCTTCATCCATAACTTAATTTTTGTCTCAACATCATGATTTCTATCATTAATAACCTGATTTTCATCCTACATATCGATTAATATCCATATGTAACATTTGCCCTTTTGTGTTCTGAATATTCCATTTATAGTCCTTTGACTATTTGACTTTGGTCAGTTTATTCAGATTTGTACCGTGTTGACGGTGGTGATTTTTATGAGATATGTGATGATTTGAGGTTAGTTCTATTGTGATTAATAATCCCTTTTGGAAGGTATTATTGTGATATGATGTATTTGGGTGGTTTGACTCGTGTTACGGTGAATTTTGAGAAATGCCAAAAAGCGAGTACGACACGTCCGTTAATGTCCAAATTGAGTTTTGAAGGGTGTAAAGTGAAAATATGTCATGTGAATACTCTAGGTTAATGGAAAAGTATTTTTAAAGTGAATAAAAATGCTAATTAACTTTGGGGTAAATTTTACGGTTGTCGTATAAAGCTTTTAAGTGATTCGACACGAAAAAGAAAGGCCGGAGGGGGGGGGGGGGTGGGGGGTAAAAATACCACTTAGGTTCACTTGGCGGTTTTGCGGTTGTGTAGGAACAAATGGCGTTTTTTTTTTTAGCATGATTGTCCCGTTTGTTCACAAATATGCTTCCACCCACTAAGATCATCTCCTACGTCTTTTTCATTTCAAAATAAACAGTACACTTTGTGTGTTGTGTGTTCCGGCCGTAACACAAAACAAAAAAGAAAACATAAATTTTTGAAGATTGATCAGGAAAACATGAAGACGCAAATATTTAGGGTTGATTCTAGTGTTTGGTTATTCATTTAAACAACGTGTTGGGGTTGTTCAGGTTCGTCAATGTCGAAATTACAAATTTGAAGATTTTCTTGTAAGTTTTCAAAATTAAATTTCATTTGTCCTTTTGGGTTTATTTTGATGCATAGATGTTAGTTGTACAAGTTGATCGTTGTGAAAATCGATTTTCGAAAACGAAACGGATGATTTAAGGGGTGTTTGGTTCGTGAATAGTAAAAAGGAAAAATGGAATTTTTGTAGTTTTGATGTTGTGGTCGTGATGGTTGAATAATATATGTTGCTAGATAGCTTATTTTTGATAATAGCTTCGTTTAGTTTATAGCGGCTTTTTTTAAAGCATTTATTAGCTTATTTTGAGCTTATGGCTCAGGCTTGTTTGGTAATCACAAGGGAAGTGATTTTTGATTATTTTGTGTTATGGCGTATGTTTGTGGACTATTTTTTAGGCTTTTGGTAGTAACCAAAAAATGCGTTAACATAGCTTATGAGCTTATCTTATAATGCTTATATAAGTATTTTGGAGTTTTATGGGGATCAACGCCCAATATGCCCATTTGAGTCGGGCTTATTGGAGGGGCTTTATTGTGGTCCGAATTATCTCTACATATAAGTATATACTTATATATGTAAATGGACTTTGGTTTTGGACTGGATCGTATTTTGGACTTATAAATGTCCTAATGGACCCTTGTTGGGCCTTAATGCATAAATAATGCGTTATTTAGTTGTTGAAACTTGGAAAAACGTTGTTAAAAGTACGTGTCATGTGAAATTTTCGTTAAATGGTTTAAACTTAGAAAATTTCTTAAAAAACATGATTTTTGATTTCTTAAATAATAATTTAATATTTTATTTGATTTTATTAATTTAATAAATCACTAAAAGACATAAAATATATTTTTTATTCGAAAACTTCTATAAGTGTTTATTTATGGAGTAACGTTTCATTTTTGTAACCTTTGCCCTTTTTGTGTTCTCAATATTTCATTAATAGTCATTTGACTTTGGACTTTTGTCAGTTTATTCAGATTTTGTACCGTGTAGACGGTGATTATTTTACGAGATATGTGATGAATTGTGCTTTATTGTGTTTAATAATCCCTTTTGGAAGGTATTATTGTGATATGCATATTCCGGGTGGTTTGACCCGTGAATTTTGAGAAATGTCGAAAAACGAGTCCGACACGTCCATTAATGTCCAAATTAAGTTTTGAATGGTGTAAAGTGAAAATATGTCGTGTGAATACTCTAGGTTATTGGAAAAGTATTTTTAAAGTGAATAAAAATGCTAATTAATTTTGGGGTAAATTTTACGGTTGAGTTTTACGAGCTTTTTAATGCGATTTATGGACTCGAAAAAGAAATACCGACACACATAGGGATGACAGGTAGTTCAAGTTGTCAATGGGACAAGGAGGCTTTTTTTAGCCAAGCTTTGTCCAAGGTGGTGTACACTTATATTTTCCATTTACTAGTAACTTTTGATATATTTATTATTACAAAAAAAATAAAACCACTCAAGTGTGTGTTGATTGTGGTTTGTCCGCCACCTAAGACCACCTCAAAACCACATAGTTTTCCAATTGATCAAGAGTGTTAATCCGGGGTTGATTAAGAGTGTTTGGGTATTCAATTTTAACATGTTTGGGTTGTTCAGGTTCGGGTCGAAATCTATAAAATTGAAGATTTTTTGTTTGTTTTCAAACTATTAAATTTCGTTTGTCCTTTTGGGTTTATTTTGATGCATAGATGTTAGTTGTACAAGTTGATCGTTGTGAAAATCGATTTTTGAAAGTGAAACGGATAAAATAAGGGGTGTTTGGTTCGTGTTTTGATAAAGGAAAAGAGGGTTTTTTTGAGTTTTGATTGTCGTGGCCGTGTGGTGAATAATATATGATGCTAGATTGCTATTTTTTATAGTAGCTTGCTATAGCTTATTCGGGTTATTTTTAAGCTTTTTTCTTAGTTATTTGGGGCTTATATGCCAACGTCATTTGCCTAAGTCACTAGGAAGTGATTTTGATTTAATTTTGTGTTATCGCGTATGTGTGGATTATTTTTTTAGGATTAGGGAGTAACCAAATATGATATGTAGCTTATTTTAAAGCGTTATAGACGTTTTTGGAGTTTATGGACTCACGGACCCAATAACGTCTTTTTGACCACGGGCTTAATGGAGGGGTATTGTGGTTCGTTTTTTTTTTTTTTGACTGTTTTTTTGTTTATTTTTCATTTAAGTTTATACTTTTTATATATATATATATATTATTTATAATTATATATTATATTATTTATATATATATATATATTATATATATATATATACTATTTATCTATATAATATATGGACCTTAGTTTTGGAATTGGTTCGTATTTCTGGAATTATAAATGTTACTAATGGACCCTTGTTGAGCCTTAAGGCCCAATAAGCGATTTTAGTTAGTTATGAAAACTTTGTCGGGACTTTTGAAAGTGAAAATGGTATTTACGAATGGATTATTGAATAATGATATTTGTGAGGAAAAGTGTTGTTGGTAAGTGTAAAGATTGAGATTTTGGAAATTTTGTCAAAATGTTCGAATTTGTGGAAAATTTTGAATAATAAGGTTTGAAACCTTGGTATAACGTTGATATAAACGCTTACGGGTCTTGTGTATTTTTGTAAAAAGTTTATACTTAGAAAATTTTCTTAAAAAACATGATTTTTGAATTTTATAATAATATTATAATATTTAATTAATTTAATAAATTCATTAAAAGACGAAAATATATATTTTCTCGAAAATCTTCCCTAAAGTGTTTTTTATGAGTAACGTTTCATTTTCAACAGTATGAATGAGTATTTTGATGTGACTAAGTGTAACGTAGATTGTCAAGATATATTTATAATTATAATTTAAATATTTATGTTTTTATTATTATTTTCGTTAGATAGTATAAGTATTTTATTATCGAGGATTTGACATCTTTCATTGATTATGGGAGTTAATGTCGTCATCCATCACACAATAAAAGTTGTAGGTAATTGCACAAGCGTCATAAAAATCTATGCATCAAATCGCGAAGATTGTTATGAATTGATATGATTAAATGGAGGACATCAACTGGACTAGGTCGTGTGCGGGCGTCGTTGCATTTGCTTGTGTGATTGAGATTGGGTAGCTAAAGACTTGCTTGAGGTGAGTTCTCGTAGCCCCACTTTTTACTGGTTTTTCCGTTGGGGGAAAATGATACTCAAATGTGTTTTGAAATGTTTTGAATTGATCTGTGCGAAATGTGGTTTTGTTTTTGGGACAAGTTATGTGCTTATGACTGCTATGTGAATATTATGTGATGCATGATTGTTTGGATCGGATGGGTACGCCTACCCAGTATTTGTGTTATTATTGGATCGGGAAAATTTACGCACTACCATTGAATGTGTGTGATTTTGGAGCGGTCATGGGTTCGCCTACCCTAGTTTTAATTTGTGTGTTTTGGTCCTGCCCTAATTTTAGTGCTCCAGGTGGTAGGCCCTTTAGGTGTAAGTGACATTCTGCGTTATGTTTAGACGGTAATGCTAAGATTGGTTATGCATATTATTATGTCATATAGTACTATAGTCCACTTTGAATATATTGGCACAACTTGGGTTTTAAGGTCATAAACCTACGAAGTTAACAACATTTTGTGGGACGTTTTTCGAGTATCATTGTCTGGTTGGAAGTGAAAGAAGAGTAGTTTGGGTGATTAAATAGCAGACTTGTATGTTCCCGTGTGGAATTTCGTTTGAAGTATTGCTTACTTATTGTTTGATTCTAGTTTTGGATGTTTTGGATTAAATTTGGATTATGGTCCCCTGTGTGGGCATATGAATAATTATAAGAGATTGTGGATTTTAGTTGCGATTTGGGACATCACTTGAGTTTGTTCAAGGTTGGATGGTCTTCTGTGCCACTTAGAGTTTATGCAATGTAGTTTTCTCTATTTTGTATCTTGTGTTATGATTGATCATTATGTTGCATTCCCGAGTTTCCGCCATTGTCGGGGTGTGACAGATTGGTAATCAGAGTCAAGGTTATAGAGAATAGGTGGTTTGGCCTAGACTATAACCTAAGATCCGTCGTCTAGTTGCGTTATAGGATCTATGTGCACGGTGTTCCGCTTTTGTATGCCTTTGTGTGTTTATGGTTTGTGCCTTAGTTATGTCATTATTTGAAATGGGTAAGATCAATATGGACTTTGAAAGGTGAAAGGGATTGCGGAATATAAGTACCGGTGGACAACAGATGGTTATAGCCATATAACAACCCATACTTGTTAATGTTGTTCACAACCACATAAAATCGATGTTGACACCGTAGGGTGGAGTTACGTGTATATCTGGTTATATTTAGTAAGATATTCATATATATATTCGCGAGTCTTCCCACTTACCTAACGTTGCCCATGTTCTCTCTCGTATAGATAATGCCGCCAAGGATGAGGACCCGAGTGCTGGTCGGCCTGCTTTTTTTTTTGCCCGAATCATTAGGAGGTGGGAACAGTTTTGGTGAACGGGGTTGGAAGAAGTGGAAAGGTGTAGAAGACCTAGGGAAGTTAATGATGAGCGTGTTGATGAATTAAATGGTCAAGGAAATGACTAGGGTTTGGGAGCTGATGGGGGTGTAGAGGGAGTCAATGGGAATGTAGAGGAAGCCAATAGGGGTGCACGACTTCTATACGATCATGCCCTAGCTAATTGCAGAACCTTCTTACCGCCTGTTGGCTCAGGTTAGTAACCGAGGAATGATGGAAATCGAAATTGTAATTGTGGTTAATGAGAAGTCAGGTGAACATTAGGAATGTAATAGTGATAGACAAATCATGTAGGTTCGTTTATTAATGCCGTTTTTTTAGCTTTTTTAACCCTAAGTAATATGATGGTAAGGGAGGTGTTGTAGTTCTTACTCGTTGGATTGAGAAAATAGAGTATGTGCATGATATGAGTGGTTGTAGTATTGTCCAAAAAGTGAAATACACTTCTAGTTCATTTGTAGGTAAGGCTTTAACGTGGTGGAACTCTCAGATCCGCACGCTAAGCCGGGTAGTTACTGTTAGTATGTCATGGGATGACTTTAAGTTTATGATGATACAAGAGTTTTGTCCTAGTCATGAGATGCAAAAGTTAGAATCTGAGTTGTGGAATCACGCCATGGTTGGGGCTGGCCATGCTGTGTATACTGATAGGTTTTATGAGTTGGCGAGGTTAGTTCCTCATTTGGTAACTCCTGAGAGTAGGATGATTGAGATATATGTGTATGGCCTTGCTCAACAGATATGTGGGATGGTGGCAGCAACGGAGCAAAGTGTATTACCAAAAGGTTTTGGCAGATTTTATGGTGGCATAACTGATGAAGGCTTTTAGGATTGGATCCAATTTAAGAAATATTGAAGAAGAGAGGAATGTTAGGGAAACCTAGCAAGGATAGGAGTGGAAGGGATGATAATAAGAGGACTAGGACTGTGCAATGCTTTTTCTTTTCTTCTTGTTGTACCCTGGTAGGAGAGAAATACGAAGTCTTGGCCCAAGGGCACACCTTTCTAACTCCTAACCATCGCTACCGGTGGACCTTGTCGCAATGTTTTAACTGTAACCGCTGGCTCATTTGGCGATGGTTTGTAGTGGTGTACCGAGGAATGTGTTCTATCAATGCTAGTTGAAACCCAAATGTTTGGCGTGTTTTGGAGTGTGGTCAAAATGGTACCCGACCTGTTCAGGCCAGCTTGTCCTAGATTGAATAGGGCACGAGGCCTGGAAGAAAATCGTCCAAATCTAGTTGCTGCTAATAACGAGGGTTAGGATCGTGGAAACCAAGGGAACCAGGCTAGGGGTAGGGCATTCATGTTGGGAGAAGAGGGAGCTCGCCAGGGAATCCATACATGTGACGGGTCGTTTACTTTGAACTATTCATTTTTCCACTACCTTATTTGACTTGGTGCGACTATAGTTTTGTTTCCACTACATTCATACCTTTGTTAGGCTTAGAGCCCAACGAATTAGGTTTCAAATATAAGATTGGAGATAGCTAGCGGCGCAGCTAGTAGAGATTGATAAAGTTATTAAGGGTTGCAAACTAGAAATCGAGGGTCATGTATTTGACATCGACTTGATACCTTTTGGGCATGGTAGTTTTGATGTAATTATAGGTATGGACTAGTTGTCTAATTATAAGGCTGAGATAATTTGCCATAAGAAGGTAGTGAGGATACCACTACCGGATGGAAAGGTGCTTAGAGTAGTGGGAACGAGACCGGAAGAGAAAGCGAGATTGTTGATGAGGGCTAAGGCTAGTGATAAGAAACAAGAAGAGATTGTTGTGGTTAGAGATTTTCCTGAGGTATTCCCAGATGATCTATCTGGATTACTGCCTATTCGGGAAATTGAGTTTCGAATTGAGTTAACCCCTGGAGCAACGCCGGGAGCAAATTCTCCTTATCGTTTGGCACCTTCTAAATTGGAGGAGTTGTCGGGATAACTCAAGGAAATCCAAGACAAAGGTTTCATTCGACCAAGTTTGTCGCCTTGGGGAGCGTCGGTGTAGTTCGTTAAGAAAAAGGATGGTTCTTTTAGGATGTGTATTGATTATAGAGAATTAAACAAGTTGACTGTTAAGAATTGTTATCCACTTCCTAGAATTGATGATCTATTTGATCAACTGCAAGGGTCACAGTTTTTCTCGAAGATAGATCTTAGGGTCCGGATACCATCAGCTGAGAAGTGCTCGAGGTTGACATAACAAAGAATGCGTTTAGAACTCGTTACGGATATTTGGTTCACTGTAATTGCCATTTGGTCTGGACTAATGCAACAGTAAATATTTATGGTTTTTGATGATAAAGTTTGTAGGGCCGTATCTTGATAAGTTTGTGTAGTGTTTATAGACGTATCTTAATCTTTATAAGACTCAAGTGGAACTGTTGTACATTTAATGTAGTATTTTGTCTTAGATACTGATCAAAAAAGGAGGAAACTTGTATGCTAAGTTTTCTAAGTGTGATTTGGTTAAGAGAAGTTGCAGTTTCCTTGGCATGTTGATGAATGGTAATTGAATTCTTGTGGGACCTTAGAAGATTGAAGCTGTTTAAGAATCTGGAAAGCCCCTAGAACTCGTCTGAGGTTCTTTCGCTATTAGGTTTGCTGGGTATTACTGTAGGTTCATTGAGAACTTTTCTAAGATAGCTAAGTCTCTTACTATCTTGACTCAGAAAAGTAAGACTTTCGATTGAGGTAAGGAACAGGAATTGGCATTTGGGACTTGAAAGGATATGTTTTTTGTGTTATATGCGCATTGTTCTAGTCTCATGATGGACCGGAAGAGAACTTTGTGGTATATTATGATGCATCCGGGATAGGACTAGGTTGGTGTGTTAATGCAAAGAGGTAAGGTGATAGCCTATGCGTCTAGGCAGTTGAAAATTCATGAGAAGAATTATACTACCCATGATTTAGAGTTGGGTGCGGTTGTGTTTGCACTTAAGATCTGGAGACATTATCTGTATGGGACAAAGAGTGTCATCTATACGGATCATAAGAGTCTCCAGCATATCTTTAGTCAGAAAGAGTTGAATATGCAATAACGTCGCTAGATAGAGTTGTTTAGTGATTATGACTGTGAAATTCGCTACCATCTTGGTAAGGCGAATGTGGTGGCTGATGCCCTAAGTAGGAAGGAAAGAGTAAAGCCTAAGAGAGTTAGAGCTATGAATATGATCCTTCGGTCGAGTATCAAGGATAAGATACTGGCGGCTCAAAAAGAGGATGTGGATGAGTTTGCAGGATTGCAGAAAGGTTTGGATGAGATGATAGAACAAAGAAGTGATGTAATTTTGTACTACCTGGATCGAATATGGGTACCTTTAAAAGGTGAGGTGAGAACCTTGATAATGGATGAAGCCCATAAGTCGAAGTACTCTATACACCCAGGAGCTGATAAGATGTACTATGATTTGAGAGATAGGTATTGGTGGCCTGGAATGAAAAAGGATATAGCTGAATATGTTAGTAAGTGTTTGACTTGTCTGAAGGTTAAGGCTGAGCATCAAAGGCCATTTGGCTTGCTCCAACAACTTGAGTTCTAGTATGAAATTAGGAAGGGATATAGTAGGATTTTGGTGACTAAGTTTTCCTATGATAGTATGTGGGCATAACACAATATAGGTCAGTGTAGACCGATTGACTAAGTCTGCTCATTTTCTACCTATGCGTGAGGATTATAAGATGGAAAGATTGGCTAGATTGTATTTGAATGAGATAGTTGCTAGACATGGTGTGCTGATCTCGATTATATCAGATCGTGATAGTCGTTTCACATCAAGGTTTTGGCAGTCAATGCAAGAGGAATTAGGGACTCGTTTAGATATGAGTACTGCTTATCACCCTCAGACCGATGGCCATAGTGAGCATACTATTCAGACTTTGGAAGACATGCTTAGAGCGTTCGTCTTGGACTTAGGAGGAAGTTAGGATGTTCATCTTCCGTTGGTTGATTTTTAGTATAACAATAGTTATCATTCTAGTGTGAGATGTTGTTGGGAATTCTGATTTGATGATTACAAAATCTTATATGCAACAATGAAGAAAGAAGAAACAACAAGAACTTAAGATGTAATATTAGGTTAGCTTAATATGTAAGCTAGGTTTTTATTGTCAAACCCTAGCCTCTCTAGTTTTAAAGAGAGGCAGGGCGTAGGTTTAGGCATCCATCCAGAAAGGTATGTGTTTTCCTGTGTGTTCAATGAGGAGTCTAGACACATAAGAAAACGTTGGGTAGACTTATAGTTATATAGTTATATGATGTTATAGACGTCTATGTTTTAGCCTCAAGATGCATTTGATTCATGTTATTGTTGACGTAACGTTCTATGATTTGATCACATTAGATTTGGGGCTTGTTTGTTAAATAAAAGAAAACATTGTTTGTTAAAATTTTGATGTTCTTATTTCTATTCGGATGAGTATATTCAATGTTTTTGTTATCCTTAGATGTGTTAGGATCAGGGAGTCACAGATTGCTCCGTTTGAGGCATTGTATGGTAGAAAAGTGGTCAAATTGTTAATTATGTGGGCTGAGGTGGAGGTAAGGTCAGTTGATTGGGACCTGAGTTATTGCAATGAGATACTGAGCCGATCATTCTGATTAGGGATTAGACTTAAGGGTGTGCGTGATCGTCAGACAAGGTTATGCTGATAAGAGGAGGAGCCTTTAGTGTTTAGTGTAGCTTGGACTATGTCTTGCTCAAAGTGTCGCCTTGGAAATGTGTGGTACGCTTTGGGGAAGAAAGGGAAGTTTAGCACCTAAGTTTGTTGAACCATTGAGATTATTAAGAAAGTAGGCCCTGTGGCCTATCGATTAGATTTGCCTGAGGAATTGAATGGTGTTCATGACACGTTCCATGTGTCGAACCTTAAGAAGTGTTTGGCTATTCCAACGCAGAAAGTGCCTTTGGACGAGATTCTGAGTTGATGCTAAGTTGAATTTTGTAGAAGAGCCTGTGGAAATTTTGGAAAGAGAGTTTAAAAAGTTGAAGCGTAGTAGGATTGCCATCATTAAGGTTCGGTGGAATTCGAAACGTGGTCCTGAATTCATGTGAGAACGTGAAGATCAAATGAAATTGAAGTACCCGCATTTGTTTAGTCATGTTAGTAGTTGAATTTCGGGGACAAAATTTCTTTTAAGGGGGATAGGAATGTAAACCTTTGTCTTTTTGTGTTCTGAATAATTTCTTTAATGTCCTTTGGACTATTTAACTTTGGTCGTTTATTCTGTTTCTGTACAGTGGTGACGGTTGGTGTTTTTTATAAGATATGTGGATGATTTGAGGTTATTGTGGGATTAATAATCCCTTTTGGAAGGTTATTTTGTGTTAGTTATTAGGTGGTTTGACCGTGAATTTTGAAGATAATGCCAAAAAGCGGAGTACGACACCCGTCCTAGTTAATATCCAATTGAGTTTTGAAGGGTTGTGTAAAGTGAAAATATTTCACATGTGAATACTCTAGGTTAATGGAAAAGTATTTTTAAAGTGAATAAAAATGCTAATTAACTTTGGGGTAAATTTTACGGTTGAGTTTTACAAGCTTTTAAGTGATTTCGACACGAAAAGAAAGGCCCGAGACCACTTAGGATCCCTTGGCCGGTTATGGGAAGTGTAGGGAACAAAATGGCTGTTTTTAGCAAGATTGTCCCATTTGTACACAAATATGCTTCCACTAAGATCATTTCCTCGTCATTTTTCATTTCAAAAAAAACACATACACTTTTGTGTGTATGTGTATCCGGCGAACACAACACAAACAAGAAACACATTATTTTTTGAAGATTGGTCAAGAAAACATGAAGACATAAATATTTAGGGTTGATTCAAGTGTTTGGTTATTCATTTAAACAACGTTTGGGTTGTCCGGTTCGTGTCAAAATATACAAATTTAAGGATTTTCTTGTAAGTTTTCAAATTTAAATTTTGTTTGTCCTTTTGGGTTTATTTTTTGCATAGATGTTAGTTGTACAACGTTGATCGTTGTGAAAAAATCGATTTTCGGAAACGAAACGGATGATTTAAGTGGTGTTTGGTTCGTGAATAGTAAAAAGGAAAAAGGAGAATTTTGTAGTTTTGATGTTGTGGTCGTGATGGCTGAATAATATATGATGCTAGAATGATTATTTTTGATAGTAGCTTGTATAGCTTATTGCGGGCTTATTTTAAGCATTTATTGGCTTATTTTGAGCTTATTGCTCACGACTTGTTTGGTAATCACAATGGAAGTGATTTTTGATTATTTTATGTTATGGTGTATGTTTGTGGACTATTTTTAAGGCTTTTTGTAGTAACCAAATGCGGTACGTAGCTTATTAGCTTATCTTAAAGCTTAATATACGTATTTTGGAGTTTATGGACTCACGGCCCAATGAGCCCATTTGAGTCCCGGCTTAATAGAGGGGCTTATTGTGGTCCGGATTATTTCTACATATAAGTAAATACTTATATATGTAAATGGACTTTGGTTTTGGACTTGGATCGTATTTTGGACTTATAAATGTCCTAATGGACCCTTGTTGGGTCTTAAGGCCCAATAAACGATATTTTGAAGTATATGACACACTTTGTCGGACTTTTGACAAGTGAAAAATGTATTTACGAATTGATATTGAATGATATTTTGGAGGAAAAGTGTTGGTAATTGTTAAAGATTGAGATTTTGGAATTTTGTCGAAAAGTGTCGAATTTGTGAAAAATTGTTGAAAATAAGGTTTGAAACCTTGGAAAACGTTGTATAAACGTACGAGTCATGTTGAAATTTCGTAAAAAAGTTTATACTTAGAAATTTTCTTAAAAACATGATTTTTGATTTTAAATAATAAAATAATATTTTTATTATTTTATTTTATTTATTTAATAAATTCACTAAAAGATGAAAAATATATTTTTCTCAAAACTTCTATAAAGTGTTTATTAAGAGTAAACGTTTCATTTTTGTTTTTTTTAAATTTTTTTTTTTTTTTTACTTTTGCCCTTTTTGTCGTTCTGAATATTTCATTATATTCTTTGAAACTATTTGACTTTGTCAGTTTATTCAGATTTTGTACCGTGTTGACGGTGATTATTTTACGAGATGTGTGATGAATTGTGCTTTATTGTGTTTAATAATCCCTTTTGGAAGGTATTATTGTGATATGCATATTTCGGGTGGCTTGACTTGTGAATTTTGAGAAATGTCGAAAAAAACAAGTCTGACACGTCCGTTAATGTCCAAATTAAGTTTTGAAGGTTGTAAGTGAAAATATGTCGTGTGAATACTCTAGGTTAATGGAAAAGTATTTTTAAGTGAATAAAAATGCTAATTAACTTTGGGGTAAATTTTACAGTTGAGTTTTACGAGCTTTTAAGCGATTTCAACACGAAAAGAAAGACCCGACACCCATAGGATGCCATGCAGGCTTAGCATGTCATTTTCCATTATTGTTAAGTGGTAAGAAAAGTTTAAAATGAAAAATGATAGAAGTAATGAACAACAGGCGCAAAAAACTCAAAGTTTTTCAAACAAAAACACCCCCTACCCGATTTTGACACTATCATAACTCAAAATTTTAAAATTTTCTCATCCCTCTCTCTTGTCAAAATCGGCCACACCAAGAACAACCTCAAATCTTGTGTTTCAATCATCAAGGTAAACTACAAATATGTTTCTTATACCCTAAACATCATCTAATTAAAAGGAATTAGCTTATTACACTCGTTTTTGTTCGAAACCTATAGAAATTGGTCTAGGGTTCTTGAAAATCAAAAGTAGTGTTTTTGTCTAATTGATAAGGGGGTTTTGATGCCTAAGGGGTCTAGAATGCATGTTTGAAATAGTTTTGAACGGGTTAACATATGAATGAGTTCTTATTGATTTTATGGTTGAATTTTGCTAAAAATCTTGAAGAATATGTAAATGTTCATGGGTTTATGGTTAAATGGTCCTATATCATCCCTTTTAGATGTTAGAATATTTATCATCTAGGTAGAACATCAAACTTGGATTTATTGGCTTAAAATTCTTATTTGGCTAGAAAAATTGACAAAAGTGGTGTTCGTGGTACTAAAGTGTGATAAATGGCTTTATGTGATGATAGATGTTGCTAGAAATCATGCTATTGAGTGTCTAAATGCTCTTGTTTTATGATTTAAGGTGTTTAAGAATACTGGCCGATTTTGACAATCTAGTTATACTTGGTCATTATTGTCACACCTTTTTTGGTCTAGTCGATATTGCCACATCGTTTAGGTTGGCCGATATTAACTCCTTCATTTAAGTTAGCCGATATTAAGGTTCTTGATAAAAGTACACTCATATATAGCAACCCGTAAACAGATCCTGACCGGAAAGAGTCCCTAATAGCCAAGCAAAAGGTCAAATTGTTTTTTCCACAAAATGATAAAATACACAAGTAAGAATCATGAACAAAAGATTCCGAAAGAGATATTCCCGGGTCGGTAAGTCCCAACGAGCTGAGACTGCAATTGAAGTTATCCTGGATTTGAATGAGAATTGAATGATGGAGAATATATGGAAGGAAAACACTTGATATAATTACACTAAAATTAATTAAATAAAACCGGTAATATATTCACGGGAAACAAATATAGAAGTGGGATCTTAAAAACTGACGGAAACAAAATTAGTTTATAGGGAAATCCAGAATTAAATTTATACTAAAATATACGGGGCACATAATCAGTATCGGGAAACCTAAATACTAAAAATTAAGAAAATAAATGCTAAATTAAATTAAAAATAAAAATTAAATTCTAATTAAGTTAATTTGAAAAATAAAGAAAACTAGAACTAAAAACGGAGTTTCGTTAGAATGTAAGAACTAAAGAAAACGGTAAAACGCACCCGTAAAACCGGTCGAAGACTTGAAATTTAAGAAAATTAAGCCTATACCGTAAATTTTATATTTTTCCTAGACACTAAATGACAAAAGAAAATTTGCAAAAAAGTAACAATATTTTTTATATAATTTTCAGAATTTATATGAAATATATAAAGATTAAATACTAATTACAACTAAGAAAATAGAAAAAAGACAAAAAAAATAAAAGTTAACAAATAATCAGAAAAAAAATAAAATAAAATAAAGAAAAATTAGCATACTAAAAATAAACAAATGCCCAGAATTTTACTGATTAAATTAAAAGTAATTAAACTATTTAGATTTAACCTAAAATTATAATAAATAAATAAATAAAACTATAAATAAAACTAACTATGGTTAACTAAAGGGACTAACAGTGAAAGGACTGAAAGACAAACGGGGTAACAGGCTAACTAACCACAGGGACTAACAGAGGTAACTACAAAAGAAGAAATTACACAAATGGTCCCTGAAGGAGAACCCGATTACAAATTAAGTCCAGTCCTAAGTGCTTATTTTACAAAAGCTATAAAAGCAAAGTTGTTAAGGGGCTTAAGGGGAGTAACTTTTGTAAAAGGGGCATAAGCTGAAGCTGACTTAATAAGCTAGAAAAGTGACTTTTTGGGCTGACAGAAACTTAATAAGCTTATAAGCTTATTTTTCTTTCTTATTGAGATTTAAGCCAACAAAATAAGCTACAACTAATTGGGAGCAGATAAATAGGAGAGGGGAATCCTAAATAAGCTAAAGCAACCTATAATAAGCCTTAAAATAAGCTGATCTACTATTTAAGCTAAGAAGGACAGTTTACAAAAAACAGAAAAAAGCCTACTTTAAGCTACTTTTAAGCTAACCTAATAAGGGAGATAAGCTATAAACTTTTGGGGAATTAAAGGACTAGTAATAAGCTACAATAAAAAGCTAAAAATCCTAAGTGCTTAATATCTAAATAAGCTAGAAAAGTGGGCTGAGTTATGGTGCTCAGCACCAGGGGAGGTACAATAAGCCTTTGAGGGCTTTTTCAACTTAACACAATAAGCTCATAAGGGCTTTTTAAACAAAATAAACCAAAAACAGATTAATAAGGGATGTAATTAAGCTTATATTCAAAATATGAGGGCTTAGGAAACAATATAAGCTGCTGATATTTGGGCTTAAAAGTGAGGGATTTCAAAAATCTTTCAAAGCTAAACTTGGACTTATGCTTGGTGGGGTTAAAAGACAGAACAAGGGGTCTTCTTGTTGGCTTCTTGTAACTCAAACAACACAAGAAATAAGGTGCTTAAGCTGTGTCAACAGCTTAAGCCCTTATGGTCACTTTGGCTTATATAAATTTTGACAGAAATACAAAAAACTCTTAAAAATTGATTTTCAAACTGAAATTAGTGATTAAGGTGGCTTAATAAAGCCTACACACTCAGCCAAAGTTGGCTGAGTGCACTTGACCCATGATAAACCCCTATATGACCCATTTTGGGACTTATCCAAACACCCCCTTAATTTCTTAATTCGGGTTTTTAGCCCTTTTTAATGAAGTAAAGGCTAAGACAATCACTTATAAATGAGGTTTAATAACTTTTTAACACATCTTTAAATGATTTAAACAGAATTAAATGACTTAAATTATGCTTGAAATTTCGACAAATGCAATAACAAGAGAACTCAAATTTTTTTATTAAAACTTAAAGGATTACAACAAAAACTTAAAAAGAAACTGAGTACAATAATTTTTAAAGCAAACTTAGTTAAAATTTAAGCTAAGAAAGTAAAAACAAGATTTTTTTCTAAGTCTTGATCTCTTCTCTTTTATAGAAGCTCTTTTGCCCTTTTCTTTGTTGGGTTGTGTTAGCTGTGTGAGCACAAAGCTTTCCCAAGGCAATCCTAGCCTTCCATTGGCTTCTCTTCATCTTAGCCATTGATGGGGGTCTCGGGTTGAGTGATTGTGCCAGGGGAGAGGGTTATAGGGTCAATGGGTTGTGGGAAATGGGTATGGGGATGTAGGAAAGTGTACTGGAGAGGTGGTATGGCTTAAAAAACCATGGGGGAGGGTGGTTTGATTTTGGCGGTAAATGGGGAAAGGGTACGTTTATGGTTGCAGGTTTAAACGAAATCTTTGGAAAAGATGCAAAAGTAGTCCCTCAATTCTCTCTCTCTTTTCATTTTCTTTTGGCCCGAAAAATAGTTATAAGCTAGTTTGGAAAGTGGCAGCTTTAGTCCCTGTGGTTTTATAACAAAAGAATTAAAGAGAGTTTTGGCAAATTGCAAATTTGGTCCCTGCGTTTTATAATTAAAAGGGTTAAAAAGGAGTTTTGAAAAGTTGCAATTTCAGCCCTTGTGTTTTATTTTTTTCATTTTTCTTTATAAAACAACTTTTAAAATTGGCAATTTTAGCCCCTAAAGTTTATAAAAATTGAATTGTGGGCTTTTGTTGGGCTTGGGTTTGTGTTGGGCTTTTGGGCTTGGGCCCATAAGGTTTAGGCTTATGTTTTGGGCCTTTTTTAAAGGCCCAATATGGTGTTGTTATGGTTATGGGCTTTTTCAAGCCCAATAATTAATGAATGGGTTTTGTGTGTACTATGGCTGAGATTGGCTGTACCTGCTAGGTGGTCCTTCAAAGTCTTCACAACTTGTTTCATTGGCACACAAATGGCTGTTGTAATTGATTGAGGCCCATTTTTTTATTGGGGTTCCCCCCCCCCCCCCCCTCTTTTCCCACAGTCTTCATAATTATACTGTTGGGCTTTTCCCGCCCATCAGATGAGGTTAAGATTGCTCCAATAGTTATTCTGCAGTTCCGCTTCCGGGGTTTGACTGCTGATTCTTCAGTATTGACTCTGACTTTGGCATTTTTGACTTTGGCCTTTATTTTGCTATCCCTTTTCTTCCATGCTCAGTTGTTTGTTTTGCTTGGTTTTCTGTCTTTTTGTTGATATCCACTTCTTGCACAATACAAATGCAAAACAAACATATATTTGGCAGTTTTTGTCTGTTTTTGGTCATTTAAGCTCGTTTTTGAAGGTAAAAGATATGTGTAATTAAGCACATATCAATAACGTTCAAAAGAATGTTGGGAATGTGATAGTAAATGGCAACTGGGTAGGTTGTTCATATAAGGAGTTCTTAGCTTGTAACCCTAAGGAATATGATGGTAAGGGAGGTGTTGTAGTTCTTACTCGATGTATTGAGAAAATGGAGTCTGTGCAAGATATGAGTGGTTGTAGTATTAACCAAAAAGTGAAATATATTGCTGGTTCATTAGTGGGTAAGGCTTTAACATGGTGGAACTCTCAGATTCGCACGCTAAGCCGAGAAGTTGCTGTTAGTATGTCATGGAATGATTTTAAGTTTATGATGATAGAAGAGTTTTGTCCTAGCCATGAAATGCAAAAATTGGAAACTAAGTTGTAGAATTACACCATGGTCGGGGCTGGCTATGCTACGTATACTAATAGGTTTCATGAGCTGGCTAGGTTAGTTCCACATTTGGTGACTCCAGAGAGTAGGAAGATTAAGAGGTATGTGTATGGCCTTGCTCCACAGATCCTTGAGATGGTGGCAGCAATAGAGCCAAAGACTATGCAGAAGGCTATGCAGATTTTTGGTGCACTGACCGATGAGGCTATTAGGAATGGATCAATTAAAAAGGTTGAGAAAAGAGGATATGTAGGGGAACCTAGCAAGGATAAGAATGGTAGGGATGATAATAAGAGGACTAGGACTGGAAATGCTTTTGCTACTACCGAAAACCCTATAAGAAGAGAGAATACAGGTACTTGGCCCAAGTGTACCACCTGCAACTCCTACCATGCACCCGGTGGGCCTTGTCGCACATGCTTCAACTGTAATCGCCCGGGTCATTTGGCAAAGGATTGTAGAGGTGTACCGAGGAATGTGAATCCTGTCAATGTTAGAAACCTAACTATTAGGGCATGTTATGAGTGTGGTAGTACCGACCATGTCAGGTCATCTTGTCCTAGAATGAATAGGGCACAAGGACCAAAAGGAAATCGTCCAAACCAAGTTGCTGCTAATAACGGGGGTCAGGTTCGTGGAAACCAAAGGAACCAAGCTAGGGGTAGGGCATTCATGTTGGGAGCAGAGGAAGATTGCCAAGACCTAAACATTGTGACGGGTACGTTTACTTTGAATAATCATTTTGCCACTACCTTATTTGACTCTGGTGCCGACTATAGTTTTGTTTCCACTACTTTTATACCTCTGTTAGGCATAGAGCCCAGTAAATTAGGTTTCAGATATGAGATTAAGATAGCTAGCGAGCAGCTAGTGGAGATTGATAAGGTTATTAAGGGTTGTAAACTAGAAATCAAAGGTCAAGTCTTTGACATCGATTTGATACCTTTTGGGCATGGGAGTTTTGATGTGATTATAGGTATGGTTTGGTTGTCTAATCATAAGGCTGAAATAATTTGTCATGAGAAAGTAGTGAAGATACCACTACTGGATGGAAAGGTACTTAGAGTATTAGGAGAGAAACCAGAAGAAAAGATGAGGCAACTAAAGAGTGCTAAGGCTAAAGAGAAGGAACAAGAAGAGATAGTAGTAGTGAGAGATTTTCCTGAGATATTCCTGGATGACCTATCTGGATTGCTGCCTATTCGGGAAATTGAGTTTAAAATTAAGTTAATTCCTAGAGAAATGCCGGTAGCAAAGTCCCCTTATCGTTTGGCACCTTCTGAATTGGAGGAGTTATCAGGACAACTCAAGGTACTCCAAAACAAAGGTTTCATACGACCAAGCTCATCGCCTTGGGGAGCACCAGTTTTGTTTGTGAAAAAGAAGGATGGTTCTTTTAGGATGTATATTGACTATAGATAATTGAACAAGTTGACTGTTAAGAATCGTTATCCGCTTCCTAGGATGGATGATCTATTTGACCAACTGCAAGGGTCACAGTTTTTCTCAAAGATAGATCTTAGGTCTGAATACCATCAGCTGAGAGTGCATGAGGATAACATTCCAAAGACTGTGTTTAGAACTCGTTATGGAAATTTCAAGTTCACAGTAATGCCCTTTGGTTTGACTAACGCACCAGCGGTATTCATGGATTTGATGAATAGGGTTTGTAGGCCTTATCTTGATAGGTTTATGATAGTGTTTATAGACGATATCTTAATATACTCTAAGACTCGAAAGGAGCATGTAGAACACTTAAGGTTAGTCTTGGAACTACTCAAGAAGGAGAAACGGTATGCTAAGTTTCTAAGTGTGAATTCTGGCTAAGAGAAGTACAGTTTCTTGGGCATGTGATAAATGGTAATGGGATTCATTTAGACCCTAGTAAGATTGAAGCTGTTAGAAATTGGAAAGCCTATAGAACTCCGACTAAGGTTCGTTCGTTCTTAGGATTGGCTGGATATTACCGTAGGTTCATTAAAAACATTTCTAAGATAGCTAAGTCTCTTACTATCTTAACTCAGAAGTGTAAGACTTTCGATTGGGGTGAGGAACAGTAATTGTCATTTTAAACCTTAAAGGATAAGTTATGTAATGCACCTATTCTAGCTCTCCCTGATGGACCGGAAGATTTTGTTGTATATTGTGATGCGTCTGGGATAGGAATAGGCTATGTGTTAATGCAAAAAGGTAAGGTGATAGCCTACGAGTCTAGGCAGTTGAAAATTCATGAAAAGAATTATACAACCCATGATTTGGATTTGGGTGCAGTCGTGTTTGCACTTAAGATTTAGAGACATTATCTGTATGGGACAAAGAGTGTCATATATACTAATCATAAGAGTCTCTAGCATATTTTTAGTCAGAAAGAGTTGAATATGCGACAGCGTCGCTAAATAGAGTTGTTTAGTGATTATGATTGTGAAATTCGCTACCATCCTGGTAAGGAGAATATGGTGGCTGAATCCCTAAGTAGGAAGGAAAAAGTAAAGCCCAAAATAAGTAGAGCTATGAATATGACCCTTTAGTCGAGTATCAAGGATAGGATACTGGCGGCTTAGAAGGAGGCTGTAGATGAGTCTGTAGGATTGCAGAAAGGTTTGGATGAGATGATAGAACGGAGAAGTGATGGGAGTTTGTACTACCTGGATCGAATATGGGTGCCTTTGAAGGGTGATGTAAGAACCCTGATAATGGATGAGGCCCATAAGTCGAAGTACTCTGTACACCCAGGAGCTGATAAGATGTATTACGATTTGAGAGATAGGTATTGGTGGTCTGGAATTAAAAAGGACATAGTTGTGTATGTTAGTAAGTGTTTGACGTGTTTGAAGGTTAAGGCTGAGCATCAGAGGCCATCTGGCTTGCTCCAGCAACCTGAAATTCCCGTATGGAAATGGGAAGGAATAACTATGGATTTTATAACTAAGTTGCCTAGGACTAGTAGTAGGCATGACACAATCTGGGTCATTGTGGACTGATTGACTAAGTCTGCTCATTTCCTACCTATGCGTGAGGATTATAAGATGGATAGATTGGCTAGATTGTATTTGAATGAGATAGTTGCTAAACATGGTGTGCCGATCTCGATCATATCGGATCGTGATAGTCGTTTGATTGATGCTTCAAAGTATATATATAATATAATAAAATAAAATATATATAATCTAAAAAAACACAATAAATAAAACCGAGAAGTAGTATAGAATGTTCCCGGGTCGTTTATCCCCAACGAGACTGGACTAGAGAATTGATACAGTCGGAAAATTGGAGTTTGAACGAGATTAATGATTTGAGAGAGAGAAAGCTAAGTTAATCAATAACAAACAAAAACGATTGAGAAAAACCTAAAAATTATGAAATTAAGCTGAAAAAACGAGAGCAGGAATCCCGAACAAGGGGTCAAAAACCTAAAATCTTCAAAATTAACCCTACAAATAAATTTGTACTTTTAAACTGCTCTAAGGAACTAATAATGAAGAATGAAAAAGACTAGACTGAAAACGGAGGTCGTTTGACCCAAAAACGAGCCAAGACAAAAACCGTCCCCGAGACCCGTTCTTTAAAAAACAAAAGTTTGCAAAATTAACCCTACGAAAGTTTTTCTATTTTTCCTACGTAAAATATGACTAAAGAAAATTTTCTAAAAAAGAAAAATATTTTTTTGATAATTTTTGTATTTTTTATGAATTTTTAAAACTTATAACGAAATTAAATTATAAAAAATACTAAACTATTTTTAAAAATTCTAAAAAAATTACCTAAAATACTAGATCCTACAACTATCCTAAGAAAAATAAGAAGCCCGAAATTCGGCTTATAAATAAGTCAAAAATAAGCTCGAAAGAGCTTATAGCTTAAAAGGTCAAAATGAGGTTAAATAGCTAACCACTTGGGACTCTAACGTAGAAGTCCCAAGGGCACAGCGGTAAGGGTGTTGGTTATAAAAGGGGTGTATTGAGGGTTGAGGCCCGGGTTCGAGCCTTGCTCACCCGGGTTTCCCCTTATCTCCCCTTTTTTTTTACAAAAACTTTTCAAACAAACTTGTTAAGCACATGAAGCTTATCATTTTTCATAACTAGGACTTTTTGTGAAAAGCTAAGAATATGCTAAAGAAGGGCTTTTTAAAACAGATAGCAAGCTTAACTAAGCTTAAGACCAAAATGGCTTTTCCTTGGCTTTTTTTTGGACTAATAAGCTAGAATTTGAACAAATAAGCTAAAAGGGATTATCTAACCTAAGCTAAATAAGCACGTATGAACTAAAATCTAGCAACTAAATAAGCTGAAAAAGGGCTAAATAGGCAGAAAGCTTGAATAAGCTTAAGGGCACATGATTTTTGATTTTAATCACACAACAAGCTAAGGAATTAAAAAAAAAGCTAAGACAAACAGAAAGCCAAGCTAAATAAGTAAAAGAGAATAAAAAAAAACTATAACTGATAAGCTCCTAATAAGCTAGAAAAGGAAAATAAGCAATTTACTACACTAAACTAAATGAAAACAGTCAAAGAGCCTACTTTGAGCTTAAAAATAAGCTACCTAGGGGCCAAACTAAGGTCTGAAAACAAGGGGGTTTATAAAAGAGCTTATTGGCTTTTTAGAAAAGCCAAAAGCTTGAGCTGAAATTCCCTAATAAGCTAGAACAGTTGGCTTGAAGATAAGCCCCTAGCACCAGGGCATATTTACTAAAAAAAGGCTTAATTTGACAGCTTAAAATAAGCTGTCAAATAAGCTCAAAATGAAAAATAAAGTTAAAACAGATTGAGCATAGCTTAAGGTGAGCTTATGCTCAAATTTTAAGCTTATAAAACCAATTTAAAGCTGCTAATTTTTTTGCAAAAAGAAATAGGTGATTTTGACTTTTGAAAAACGTGAAAAATGTATTGACAGACTTATGCAAAACACAAGGATTCCTAATGCTTTGGCTAGAAGGTTCTTGCACACACAAATGACATAACTCTAGACTACAACTTCAGGTTTACAAGGGCTTATCCAAATAAGCACTTTGGGCTTCTCTTAAAACCAACAGTTTTAATAAGCAACTTAGAAAACTTGAAAAAACAGTTTTTGAACTTAAATTTTTTGGAAAACAGACTTAATTAAGCTTAATAATGATAACCAACTTTGGCCAAATGGCCACAACCCATGACATTTCTCTTTTGACCCATTTTAGGCTTGTACCAAACACCCCTTTATATTTTAAAAAATGAATTTAACACTTATAAAGACTGAATTAAGCTCTAAGTTTTAAAGACCACCACTAAACATGCAAGTGTATATAATAAAAAGTGAAAAGCAAACACAAATAAGCACTAAAAAAAAACTAATAAGTAAACAGTGCAAATAAGCTTTCTAGACAGATTTTAGGCAAATGGCAAGTTAATGATATAAGAGCAACTAAAGGACATTTTTAAGCATAACTAAACTCAAATAAACACAAAAAGTCATAAATAAGCTGAAAATAAGCCACAATAAGCAATGCTACAGTAAAAATAAGCTAAAATTTAAAAAGAGGTATACCTTTAATCCTTGCTCAAAACAGGATTGTGTGAACCTAAATAAGCTCTAAGACCTACCCAAGCTTATAAATAAGCTAGACTAAGCATACCAATGAGCCATCCATTTTTGCTCATTCATCCATTTGCTTGATCAAACAGTAACTTTCTTTTCTTTTGATTTTTTCTTAAATTTTGTATCAAAGCTTTTAAAAACAGGCTAAAGATGGCTTATATTAAGAGCTTATATGATTTTAAAGAAGTACAAGTAACTTAGAACACAATATGAAAAACACACTGAATTTTCATTAATCTTCAAAATAAAAGTACATAAAAGTTGGACTACTTAAAAACTGAACTCTAAGAAACTACACACTAAGAAAAAACTAACTCCCCTCATCTCAAGGGGTTACAAAAGCTTTTATATCCAAATAAGCTAGGGTTTTGGTCTTCTCTTCTCTTCACTTCTGTGCTTCTTTGTAGACACAAAACAGCCTTGTGTGCTTGTTGTATGTGTGTAAACACAAGGGCAATCCTGGCCCTTGGATTGTCTTGGTGCCCAAGGTCTTAAATCTAAACCCTTGATCGAATTATGGGTTTTTAGATTGCCAGCTTGTCATACCCATGTGGGGGGTGGGGTAAGTGTTGGTGATGGTTTTGGAGTGACATGGGGAGGTCAACGAGGTGGAAAGGGACAGGTTTGGGGGTTTATAAGCTTTGGCGGGAAAGGTTGTGGAAGATAAACAGTACTTCAAAAATGGGGTGAGAGTTTGGGCTTTTGTCAAAAATGGTCCTCCAAGGTTATAGTTGTTATTGCAATACACGTCCTTGTGTTTATAGACGTTTAGAATTTTAGCAGAAACACCCCCTAAGTGTTGTATAGTGTATTGCAAGTTAAGTCCTTTTGGTATATGACTTTTAAGCCTTGGCAGGAACACCCCTTGTGGTATTTCTTTGGTGAAATGGCAGATTGGGTCCCTCATAAGCATTGTCTTCATTTCCTTCATTTAATAAGTTAGGGACTTGGCAATTTTGGCCCCTAAGCTTATTTTTCTTCACTTTTTGACTTTGGATTTGTCGGGGTTGACTTTGGTTGACTTTTTCACACTTGGGCTTTGTCTTGACTTTGTCTTTTCCATGCTTTTCCATTCCGTGTCCGGTTTTGTCATTTTGGCTTCGTTTTTCGTCCTTTTCTTAGATATCCGTTCCTGCACAACACAATTAGCAAAACAAGCATATTTTTGGCATTTTAAGTCTGTTTTTGGTTATTTTAACTTGTTTTTAAAGGTAAAAGGTGTATGTAATTAAACACATACCAAAATCCCCCATACTAAGGTATTGCCGTGTCCTCACGCAATGCTATGAAGTAAGCATTCAGAAAACTAAGAATCTCAATCACCTTCGACTAATAACCTCGAAAAGTAGCTAAGTGTTCATCGAGGAAGTTAAAGAATCATAAGTTTTGAAAATCCTTATTTTTACCATTTTTTATACACCTATTCCTACACATCTTTTTGTATTTTTCATTAATCAACTAACTAGAACGTTTGACTTTCGTTATTTAATAACTTTAAGGGATCATAGAACAAGATGCATTTCGATCTGAGAATGCCCCAAAAAGGATAAATTCATCGTTCCCGACTTTTCACTTATTCCAAACCAAGCTTAAAATGAAATCACCGTTAATTATGAGCTAAGATGCTAACACTACTCATATTTGCAATTTATAAACTTTTCACTCCCGACAATTTATATCTTAGGTGTATGTGCTATTTTGAATTTCAACCATGGATCAACGTTTGCAACATTCTATGTTTCACGTTCCACCCGAGAATAATGAATTTAAAGGCGAGATCATCCCATGTAGCGACTTTTGTCTCGGCACATCCCAACCTTGCGGTTAAGTGACCATGCTTTTGACACCTCACAGAGACTAGTATCGGGACTCACGGACCTTAGGTTTCAAAAACTTATTTAAATTTTAAAAAAAGAAATCTATTCATTAATTCACACTTAACATTTAACCATAACATTGATGCGATTG
>BQNB010029564.1:13486-55648 GCA_026074375.1 Tanacetum coccineum | reverse complement strand
GGGGAGGTTGATGAGGATGTGAAAGAAGCAGCAAAGATTCTAGTGCTCATGGCTCGTGATCACCAATTGAAGTCAAAAACAAGTATGGGGATACAGAGGGAAGAAGAAGCAGCTAAGTGTCTCATGTGCCTTGATGATCCTGTTACTCCACCTGCGATTGAATCAGGCGCACAAGTTGAAGAATCAGCTTATACAATCAGTGGTGAAAAAAGAGGGTGCGTAGCTTTGATCTTAATGAGCTACCTGCATTTGAAGATGTTAGTTTAAGAGAATGACATGGGTGACACTCAAAAACTAATTATGGTGTAATGTTATATAAAAAAATGTATTCCGTATATCTTTCTAGCAGTAAAGTTCTTTTTCGCTAACCTATATAAAAGTTTGACATGAATGAGTAATTCCTTGTATTAAAGTATGCACTTGCTATTCTTATTTTGATTCTCAAAGTGTTTCATTCCAACTATATATACCACCAGATTGATAAATAACAATCAAGGTAAATATCATTTGCGACTATTGATGTTTGGCACAACTAGTAACTGCAGATTCATAACATATGTAGCTGTTCTTTGTCAGTTTTCTTCCTTAAAGGTATACTTTATGAGCTAATACATGCTACATTTCTTTTTCCGGCTGTTTTTTGTTTACCCGAATAGAAATATATTGATATCGATGTTAAAAGCTAAAACGACCCATTTGATCAGCTTCTACATAAGGGCAATAGCCAACGTAAATTATTGGTGTTCATATGTTTTACTATATAGATAAAATGCTTTCTATTGTGGTTTTTTCCGTGTATGTTTCACCCTCCTGTGACAGAAGCTCGCAACATTGTATTAAAGTTAACTTAACCAACTCCCTCTTCCCATTTACTTGGCTCTAGCTAATTTCGGGTATTAACTTTTTTAAAAAGTATAGTCACGTTTGGCTGTGGGACATAAGAAAGGTTAGTTCTCTGATTTCGATTTGAGATTTGACAAATTTTGGTTGTTTTCACGCTTCAGGGGTGTTTGTTTTAGCTTATTTGGTTGGCTTACGAGCTTATTGAAAATTTTAATAAGTCCGCTTATAGGTTTATGAGCTTATAGTTATATAAGATCATAAGTCCAAATATATAAGCTCATAAGCCGTAAAAATGAGCTTATCAAATTTTCAATGCCCTCATAAGCCCATCAAATAAGATTGCAACGTGGGAGTTTTTTTTGTGGTATTCACTTGTTTGATCAAGGTTTTAATGCTTATAAATAGAAGTTTTCTACTTTGAGGAGTTGTTTTGCTTTGACGAAGCACCATCGTGTCAATGGCTCAAAAAAGCAATGACCAAGACCTCGATTTATAATATGTGTTTCAAAGATTTCACAGTCAAGGCACACATGACAAAAGACTTCAAGTCGAGGAGTACATCACAGTTCAGGTTCTAATCATTGTTAAATTATGTGGAAGGTAACCTGCATTCCTCAGAGCCTTGTAATATCAAAGTGGATTGTTTTTAGATCCGAATCAATATATTTATGTTTTTCGAAGAAAAAAATCACCCCGAAAGAATAGAAAAAAAAAACCGTAGCATTTAATTTATGAACAGTTGAACACCCTGATAGCAATTAGCGTGGTATATAGTTATTATGTCTATACATATGTCAAAACTCTGTGCAGTTAAATTTATAGTTGTGCGCACAACATTAGCATATGATCGTAACCAAGATTACCAGCATTTTCTGCATCAAACTAGTTTTTGACATTCAGGTCTGTATTATAAATAAAACTGAACGTGAAGTCTCTTAATTCTCGATTCAACTATAATCAGTGCTTTTATAATCGATAGTGGTTCTTGTTTTCTTTAATTTCAACATTGGGTATGACAATGTATATAGGTGGATCGAAACACGGAGATAATTTAAACAATAATAACAGGAACAATATTGAGCAACTTAAATTACACTTCATAATAGACGGAATTATCATAGATGTCCAACATAAATATTGATAGTTTTAGCGAAAAAGAAACTAGAGTTAGATACACTGATTGCATGCTTCTCTCAGAACAGTAATACAATTTCCCATAGCGTTACACCATAATAAGTTTTCATGTGCATTACGTATGTAATTGTTATTTAAGTATCTTCTTCCATTGAAGGTAGCTCATTCAGATCAAAGTCACGAACCTCCTTAATTCCACCATTAACTGTATCCCCCAATTCATGAACATTTGTATGCATCTCTGTTGTGCTTGTAGGTACTTGTACGCTTGATTCGCCCATAGGTGAATGAGGATGATCACCAAGGAACATAAGAAGACCCTCAGCTGCTTCTATATCCATCTATGTCCACATAATTGTTTTGGGCTGTTTGGCCTTTGAAAAGTGATCATTTGCCATGAGCATTAGAGTCGCTGCGGCAGTGCGTGCATCCTCATCCATCTCAATTGGTCTTGACCCCAAAGGACTTCTATTCTTCTTGACGATGTTCCAATTAGAGAAACATTTAGTCAAATCAACCAACGCGGCTTCATGATTGTGATTTTCACTACTTTGGTTGATGTTGAGATGACCAATACGTGAGGTGAAGCATGTGTGCCATTTACGATCTAAGTGAGTATCCATATGTTGATAAAGGGGTATATATGATTTGAAATTTCTTTCGCATACAGGACATGTTAGTTTCTCTTCAGCATTCACATAACTCAAGGCACAAATCTTTTAGTTTTGGCATATGTTGTTGCCTGATCTTATCAACTGGTTTCTTGCCTTCATTGAACCTGGTCGTTGTCGGTTTGATAAGAGCAGTGTTTTTGCCAGCAGAACAATTAACCTGATTTCTCAAGTCGGTCTTAGCTTTCTTGAACTTATAAGGTGCGTTTTTGGTTTCAACTGAAGTTGCCATGGAGGTCGAGGCAACATTCTTAACATCGTCCACAACTCTTTTAGAATGAATACCAAAGCGATAATCTTTAACTTTTTCTTCCATATGTAGCGGTCCTTTCATCTTCACATCCATCTGGATCTTGAACTTAGTTGACGTCGCGGCTTTAACAGTTGAGGTAGATGCAACGTTGTCAGAATGAAGCCTAGCACGATTATTTTTTCCTGGATGTATCACTAGTCTGTTCATCTTTACATCACCTGGTTTCTTGGGCTTCGTATCATTGGATGTGGAGGTGGAGGCTGTCGCGTTAACATGATTCATGATGTAATCATTGAGTTTGATCATCATGAATGAAATCTAGATTTCGATAATACTACGTTTGTGTAATCTTTAGAGTTGCAGAGAACAAGAAAACGACGACTTCAAGTAAGAAATCTAAAGAAATAGGCAAATATATAGAAACGTAAGTTGGATGTGATTTAGCTATTAGGTTAATAAGGGCTAAACACCATTTATGAACTACTTACTATTTTCAGTATCTCATTATGAATCATGTACTAATTTTAACATCATTGTTAACCACCAAACCGGCTAGCAGCCGGTTATGTCCACGTCATTAAATATATTTTTTATATATAATACAGTGTGGCCGCTAGTATCCGGTTTGTACGATGGGTTGGCCCATCATATTACCCGGTTTACTTTTATAACACATTCGATCCCAATCATAACACCATTTCACCTCTTTTTTCACCCCTTTTTTTATGAACCCTAATTTGGACTCAAATCAACCAAAATTAGTTCACTACTTCTTTTGATAATTAATTGAAAATGTCATCATCATGAGCCACTTCTCGTCGGAGATTACCAACTCATTGGAAATGTAGATTTTCTTTGGTTAAACGTGTGTCATGGACAGATTTGAACCCTGCTAGGCGATTTCTAAACTGTCGCAATTCAAATGTAAGTAAATTTCGTTAATTTTATTCTAAGTACGACTCTAGGTAGATGATTGCTTGCTGATATGGTGTTTTAAAATTTCCTTAGTTTCCTTAAACTTTTGCAGTTTTGATTGCTTGCTTATATGGTGTTTTTAACTTTTTACCTTTCCTATTCAGATTTCTTGCTGGGAGGAAGAACTGTGATTCCTTCTGGTGGATTGATCCTAAGTCTGTGGTATAAGTATCAGATATTTGAACTGTATGTTACTCAGCATCCTGACCAAAGGTTTCTGTTTCTTGAGCACCTAAGGGCTCAAGATCAGTTGGAAAGGCTTCAAGTTGAGCATAATGGGTTGGTGTCAAAGTTTGAACAACGCAGAAAAAGTTGAAGGTTTATAAAGATCATGTTTGTTTGCATGGTGGTGGTGTTTATGGTGATGAAGATGTAGTTTGCATGCTACGTTTATGTCCTTATGTTATTTGTAGTTTAGTTTGTAGTTAACTAGTTTGTGTTGTAATGAATGATGATTTTCACAGCTTCTTGTAAGCTGTTAATGGAAGCCACTACAATGGCAGTTTTGTACAAATTTTAGTAGTTTATTGTTGTGTGTTTTTTAATTGTATGGTCATCTGTATGTGCTTTATAGGTTCAAGATCAGACAACATAAACACTCATGCCAATACAATGGTTTATGGGTTCAAGATCAGACAACACAACACTAAAGCCAATATATAGGACACAAAGTAAAAGTGGTCCAGCTTTGTTGACTGCACTTTAACATAAAGACAATTTAATGGCAGACAAGAAACTCAACTACCAAAGTCAAAAAATGATTAAAAATAGGAGAAATTAAATAAGTCATCTGCATATATTCTAGGTACCACATGGTAGGGTACAAAATGGAGCATTTATCATATAAAATATGCAACCTGCCATTGGCTGCAAACCCTATCCATCTATTGTTTGACCCATATTACAAAAGATAGTGTTTGTTCATCCACATCTACTGAGACTGAAATGTTCAAATACATAAATAAAACAGCATCATTCAACATCAAATGCCTTATCTGGAGTAGATGGCATATTGTTAGAACCTGCACTAATGTTTGAATCAGGTTTAACATGTTATGGCATAGTGTTTGAACCATATGGTGTAGGAGGTGGTGGCATGGTGTTAGAACCAGATGGTGGTGGCATAGTGTTTGAAGTAGATGGTGATGATGTAGGAGGTGTTGGCATAGTGTTTATAGAAGATGGTATGAGGTGGTGGTATAGTGTTTGAAGTAGATAGTGTAAAAGTGGGAGGTGGCATGCTACTTGATGGGGCCTCCTGAAACACAATGCCTTTTGACCTCAAATAGGCAGGTTTTGGTCTTTCTTGATTAGGGCATCTTGTCTTATTGTGTCCTGTTTCCTAACACTTGTTGCAATGCATAACTTTACCCACCCTAGGAAGTACAAGGTCATCATCTTCTGTTGGATGTCTAATTCTCCTTTTTCTAGGCCTACCAGGCATCTTTCTCTCTATAGGAGGTAATGGTGGTGGTTGACTAGTTGGTTTCCAAAACTTTGGTCCATAAACATGTTTGATTGAATACTAATAAGCTTCAACCACTTACATTGAGAATACCGTTCAGCAACTCCAAAATTTGGATTCATCTTCATATGCATATACCCAGACATTGCATGAACACAAGGTATCCCACTCAACTGCCACATGTTGCAAACACATTTCATTTGATGTAGGTTAACACCAGAGGCTTGATGTCCCTTTCTCACCTCTACCTCTCTATAACCACTTGAAAAAACTAACCAATGCTTGTGTGAAACAAGAAGTGTGTTAAGTCGAATCATAAATATCAAAATTAAATTAAGGTAAAAGTGATATCATATACCTCTAAATCCTTTTGTTGTATTCCATCTGTCTTCTAACTGATGGTGTGATTGAGTCTTTATTGTCAAAAGCTAGCTTGTTCATGCAAAACATCCTTTGCATTATATAAACCCTTATGTCCTCCAACATGGTAATTATTGGTTTGCCTCTAGCTACTATAATCCTTGAGTTAAAACTCTCTGAAATACCATTCTCAAAAGCTGCCCTATATCTGTCCATCTCAAAATATGCCCTACACCTTGAATTGGGATTCCTTTCCACTAACCATTCATGTGCCTTCTCATCTAACATCTTAATTTCTTGTATTTTTTTTGCAGAAAGACTTACTCCATTAATGTTTCAGCAGCACCCCAAAAAAGTCTCTTAAACTGTAACCCACTCCATCTCTTCTTGAAATTGGCATAAATTTGCCTGACACACTGTCTGTGCTCAGCATTAGGTAACCAGTCTACAACAGCTTGAAGCAATCCCTACCAATGGTGAGCAAGGCAAGTAGTTAGAATAATAGTAAGGTGCTAAGAATATTAACAGAATTGGAATATATTGCAGTTCTATACATACCTTATGTTCATCTGATATTATACTGATGCCTCCTCCATCTCCTAGATTTAAGTCATCCCTAATCAATGATAGAAACTAACTCCAACTCACATTGTTTTCAACTCCAATAACAACCCAAGCTATTAGGAACATCTGGTTGTTTGCATCTCTACCCATTGCAGTTAAAAGTTGCCCCTTGCATGTATGGGTAAAAAAACAACCATCCAAACCAATAATCTTCCTACAACCTTCAAGCCATCCTTGTTTCACACCATGAAAACAAACATAAAACCTGCTAAAGTGAAGTTTCCCATCCTCATGATTCACTTCATTCTCTAATACACATGTAGAGCCTGGATTTGTGTCAAGAATTGCTTGCCTATACTGCCATAGCTTACTATAGTGGTCTACTAAACCTCCTTCATGATCAACAATGCATACTGCTTTGCCCTCTACATTGACCCAAACTGACCTCTATCAAAAAAAATCTTTATGTCATTTTTCATGAATATAATGCTCATATTTGGGTTCTGAATGATGTCCCTAGTATAGTGTTGTGCTATCCATTTATAAGTAACCAATGCCCTCATTGTATAATTTCTGCAATACTTGTGGTCAGGGTATAAACTCATAATTTAGAATGATCTCTAAGTACTCATCCATGTGGCCCATAACCTAAAGGGACAGTTACCTTGTTTAGATACCCCTTTTTCTCAATTTCCTTCTTTTTATTTCATCTTTCCTTAACAGCCTTGCTAGGGTCTCATTCACTGCTTTTCTATCATCACCCTTCTTACTACCCTGTTTGCTAGTCTCGCATTCATCCTCATTAACTTTTTTAGGTTTCTTACCTTCTAAACCAGCACACTTACCTTCATTGACATTCTTACCACAAAACGTTAAAAGCTTGTTATGGTCATCTGCATGTACCATAATTGATAGCCATGTTACACACCATAATTTGCAAGCATATGCTTCAACTGTTGTGGGGTTTCAAACCTCATTTCTAAAACAAGTTTACACTTATTCCAAGATGTGTCAGGATTGAAAAAAGAAAAAGACACGTCCTGCTTGGCTTTAAACTTAGATTATACTCAGGATCCTCAACCTCTAACAAAAATCTACCTTGTAAGTTAGGGTTTGGATTGTCAGTCTGTCCAATAAAAGTATCATTTCCTACTAGTTTGTTTAGCTATGGGTCATCTGTGGTCATCCTATGTATGTTTACATTACCCTCATTTTCATGTTCAAATTGCTCAACAACATGAGCTACATCATCTAATGGAACATTTGTCTCACCATAGTCTACATGACCAACATGTTTCTTAGGATGTAGGTCATCATGAATCATTTCAATAATGTCATAGCCATTGTGCTATGTGAACAAGTCAATCTTAAGGTTGTTTTCATAACAAGCTTTCACAAACAGACCAAGATCGTCATTATTTTTTAGCAATTTAAAAGCAATGACTGGATCACTAGGGATTTTGTAATACATACTAGTTGGACTGACAAGAACTAACCTTCTAATGGTAGAAAAAATTCCTTGAATGACATACCATCGAAGCTAACATCATCAATGACCCAACTTTTCAAATGAACATACTCCAAAGGGTTAACCGTAAATAGCCCATCATGATAATTGTTGACAGTAAACGACAAAGGCACCACCATCTTTCACCTGTTCAAAAACAAATCAAAAATATAAGGTAACCAAAATTGGGGGTTTTGCAACACATCAGTAAATCTATACATTGCCAACCATAATTTACCTTAAACAAACTGATACTGATTCGATTAATGGTTAATGGATCATAATTAGAGTTTGATGACGGTAAAAAAATTAAGCGAACACTTTTTTGGTACGAAGTATAACGGTATAAAGTGATTTTTATAAAAAAAAATGGGTTAGTGGAATGCACAAGTGTAATAATTGAGGTGGAAAACCATTAATGACGTGGTATCTAAATTAGTGACGTGAAAATGGAAAAAGTCAAGACGACCGGTCAAACCGGTAACAACTCGATATAACCGGCTACTAGGGGTTTTGGTGGTTAACAATGATATTAAAATTAGTACATGGTTCATAATGAGACACTGAAAATAGTAAATAGATCATTAAATAATGTTTACCCTTAATAAGGCAAGTTAGAAGCCGAGTACATTATAATGATGGATTGTTACCATATAAATAAGAGTTTTGGAATTCAAATTAGTTTTTTAATGGAGTAATAACTTTTGCGCCACGTTCGGTTGTCAAATAATACCCCTTCAATTTCGACTAATACACAAAAAACGTATCGTTTGCACTTTTTCTAATTTTTTTTATCTCATAACTTTATCAAATTATATACTCCCTCCGTCCTATTTTTATTATCTATGTTTCCTTTTTGAGATATTCCAATTTAATTGTCCACTACTAAAAATAGATAGTAAAGTTTGATCAAGTTTACTATATTACTTTTGTTTGAAATTATTATTACAAACTTTAAAGAAGACTTTAATTAAATAGCTAAGGGTAAAACTGTCTTTCTGTCAAAAAGTAAGAAAGAGAAAACAGTAATAAATGCACTTTTCTTAAACTGTGTGTTTTTTGTCGGGAGACAATAATTTTAGGACGGAGGGAGTATATACTAGTTTCATAGCCCATCCGGATAGGCGGGCAAGCTTCATGTGATATCTTGTTTATGATTTATAATTGAGTACCAAAAGAAGTAAACACAATAATCATTGTAATCACATATAGTATGTAATGTTCCTAATGATTAATCTTTACTTAATGAGAAACAAATAAATTCAAACGAAAGCACCATATTGAATGTTGAAACTGTGAAAGAACCATGAAACAAATTATTATAATCATTTTGCTTCATTTAAACTGTGAAAAAAATAAATGCTCATAATAGCTTGTTGAGAAATAAATAAATCTAAATGATATTACAATCTTGCAACTTGAAACTGTGAAAAGAACAATAACACAAGGGCAAAAGTTCATTTGCATACCAGTTTCTACCCACATACTGAGGGACAAATCTCCACCATTCATTTAAGTGTGATCTAACGGTGAGGATTAACCTAAGATTTAATTGGTTTAAACCTTTTAAAACATGTTTTTTATTCTCTCTCCTAATCCCTCGGTTACTCTTTCTTCCCCAATTAACCCTTCATTAATTTAAACCTTTGTAAATTCAATCTGCTCACATCATAAACCCTAATTTCACTACAATAATATTATTCAGTAATCACCGGTTAGCATTAATTTCCGATCATTTTCGCGTTAATTTTATGGTTTCAGTTGATTTACTAAGAAGCGGGTCAGGTATCCTTGTCGTCTCCCAAAACGAAGATCCGTGATCGTAAATTCGTGATATTTCATTAGCCTTAATAGAAAAAAAAATAACAAAAAAAAATAAAAAATCCAAACATAATAAAACAAAATAAAAAAGTAGTTTGATTCAATGTGTATTCTTCGTGATCCACCAATGTGGGATAAAGGACAAGTTAACATTATATCTTCTTCTTTCTTTCTCTCAAACCCATCATACTCTTGGTGTCCAGCTTCATAACAAGTCCGTCAAAATGGGTCTTGTTTCGGACCCCTTTGTTTTGAATTCGGTGATTTCTTTTTATAATAAGCTTTGCGACGTTGGCAGTGCGTGTAAGGTGTTTGATGAAATGTCTCAACGAGATTGCGTGTTGTGGAATGTGAGAATAAATTGTTTTCTAAAAAATAGGCATTTTGTGGATGCGCTGGAGGCGTTTAAGGAGATGTATTGATGCGGGTTTGTGGCGAGATGGTTGATGGTGTTGTTTCGGTCTGTGGGAGGTTTGGGTGTGAAAAAGTTGGGAAGATAATTCATGGTGTTTGTGTTGTGGATGAGATGTTTAAGAAATCGGTGTTTTTGTTGACGGCGTTGGGGGATTTTTAATGGGGGGCTGGGGATTCGTTTATTGTGTTTTGTATTTTTGATGATATGCAGGATAGGGATGATGTTTCGTAGAGTACGATGATTGTGGGGTATGTTTATGATCAATAGGGCTTTACACTCAAACAACTTGACAGGCGTAATCCCTCCATCTTTAGGATATCTATCCAACCTTTACTGGTTGGAAATTTCAGAAAATCAGTTGTCAGGATCGATTCCGTATTCAACTTTCACATCACCGGGCTTGGATATGCTTAAACATGCAAAGCACTTGTAAGTACTGTAGTTTTTTGCTATTGCGATATATATTATAAACCTATGTTGTTAACATGTCTCTTTAGTCTCTAATGAGATTACTGTTATAGGAAAACACTGATCTTCATGATATCAGAGTCTTAATTACATAATTTTTGTCTAATCATTATAAATTTGCAGTCATTTCAATAAGAACAAGTTATCAGGGCCGATTCCTTCACAATTTTTTGACGAAGACATGTTACTAATACATGTGTAAGTGGAACCAATTAGTGTAAATTATTATCTGGAAACTTGATTAAACACATTATGAATGAACCGTTTGTGATATTGCAAGCACATATTGTTTGATGGAAATCAGTTGACCGGAAGGATCCCTAAATTACAATTGGAAGCATGAAGACACTAGAGGCTCTATACGTAAAATAAATACAACATATATTTTAAACCTTTGTTTTTTGGTTGATTATGAAATGTGAATTGAGAGAAAGATAAAGACACAGCTCACGGGGGGGGGGGGGGGAGGGGTGGGGTGGTAGCCATATTCCCCCCCCCCCCCAGCACAAAAAAAACAATTATAAAGACTAAAATTAGTACTACTTATTTGAGACACAAACCTTGTATAACAAAGAATATTAAGTTGTGTTAAGTTGTTTGCTTATTTCAGAAACTAGCAAGGTAATGGCTCATCATGTGAATATTCAAAAACAAGATTTGAATTTGGTATTTTCAAGTGATGCAAAGCCTACACTAAAATGGACTCGTGAGCTTCACCAACGATTCGTCGACTTAGTTGCGTAACTTTGAGGCCCGGAGAGTGGGTGTTATTTGCACCATCTTGTGGGATCCCAAGAGATGTGTTTGTGACGCCGAGGGTGAAGAAGAGGGCGTGGAGATTGCGGAGATGTGGAAGGTGAGTTTGGAGGAGCGTGGCGGGGTTGAGACTTGAGAATGTGAAGGCGTCTGAGGTTCATACGTTTTTGCAGCATTTGGTCACATTTGGGATTGCAAAAGCTGAGGATTTTGATTTGTATTGGAAGCTTGTTGTTGGTCCCGCTTGGAGGAAGCAGATGCCTAAGCTTGTTGTCTCGCTTGGGCTTGGTGATAAGATGCCTGGTATATTTCTTATCCTTCACCGTGTTTTCGGTGTCTATTTGATTTAGATTATGTAATTAGTTTAGCGCATAGACCATACCTTTGAAAATAATGCATCTAGTGTAGTTGGTATTCATTGTCATTAGAACTATAGAACATCCTGTATTGGAATACTAATAGAGTATATATTAGTTTAGCTTAGTAGCTGTGATGGTGTATATGCTATTTAGTTCTAGGGTATCCCCCCTAACGTGTTGAAGCGATTGGAATGAAAACATGTTATGAAACATGCAAGTGTTATTAGCTAAGCTTGTAACAAAGTATATAAAATTTATATTAAAAAAATCTTTATTCGGTCAATTGGGTCGACCAGAACCCAAATTAGCAAAAAAGGTTCAACCCGATACCCGACCCTATTTAGTATTCGGGGTACTCGGGTTGACCCGAATAAAATTTTGGACCCGACTAACCCGACCCGAATATGCTTAAAAAAAATTCAACGCGGGACCGCTATCACCCTCGTTATATGACATGTCTAATATCACTTGTGATATTTTCATAAACATGGTTAATGTCTAATATCACTTGTGATATTTCAGAATCAAACAAGTATGCTTTTTAACCTTTAATATCACATGTGATATTTCATTACTTTGTATTTTTTTATATATATTATCACCTATTTGTTTTCTAATATTTTTATACTTTTCAGGTACTAGATACTTTTTGCATCTTTCACCACAATAGACAAACACAAAAAATGCTTAATTGTCGGTTCATGGTTGCTTAAAAGGGAGTTGATTGACACATTTTTATTTTTGATCTATACACTCAAATGTATAAACTGTTAAAGCATTATTCAATAAATGTACAACTGGTTAAAGCGCAGAATAGAGTGTATGGATAAAAAATATGAGTGTGCAAATCATTAGCCATTGTAAAATGTTAGGTTGTCGCGTATCATACAAGCCCCGATTCCGGTTCAAAAAGTTGTTAAAATACGATGTGGTCGTAGTCTAGCTTCTAAATCATTTAATAAACGCAAAAAACTTATATAAATATTTTTTAATTAAGAAACGTTCTTAAAACGGGTTGACGGGTCGACCCGTTTAATTTATTCCCAATCCGAATATGTCATGTTTAATAAACGGGTTAGATTGGTCAACCCAAACCCGACCCGAAATCTATTTTGTTATTACAAAAAGAACACCCTACACAGGATATCAACACGTTTTTCATATTTTGCACTATAATTTCACTAGTATATCAATGTTTATTGTATTCAGTGGCGGAGCTTGAAAGTTTCTGTTGGGGGAGCTAAATTTTTTATAGCGTAAAGCATTACTCTTATTCTCGAACGCATTCGCCTCAATTCAATGGTATTGATATACCTCAAAAGTAAATGTTTCAACGTAATAGTAGATCAAATACAATTTATGAAAATTATCATACAAAAAATAAATGTAATTGCGGTTCAATTATGTTTTGCAAGTTTTTTTTCTCAGCTTTATGAAAATTTCACTTAATTAAACACTTGCATACTTGCTTTTTGATTTCTAAGATCTTAAATGTTTCAACGTAATAGTACTATTTGTTTCCTTATTTTTTATACTTCACAATCTTGTAAGGAAAGAAGACATTGCAGTTCATTTGTTGATATATATCTTGTTGTTTTCCCAAAAGTTTCTCAAAACACACATATACACTATTACTAACTCAAACTTTTGTGGAGGGGGGCACAACCCCTCCCTGCCCTCACTCCCTCACTATGTTCCGCCCATGATTGTATCACTCGTTGATGTCGATTATTTTTTTGTAAACAATCATCAAAGACAATATAAGCTCCTTCAATTTGATGTCTAAAACATCACATTTTTAGTGGTTTTTTTTTAGAACGACAACTATTATAAAACCAACTAGCAAGAAGCTAGAAAAAGAATTACAAAGAGATCAAATAGGGGTGTTGCAACCAACTATCCCAACTAAAAGTACAATTACATCTAGAAAGGCACCAAGTGAAAGAGCGCGAAACAATATCGTCAAAAATAACATCTTTACGAGGGGCTTTCGACGAGAAGAGCAACTGATTACGAAACATCCATACGCTCCACCAAGTTATATAAAGAACTCCTTCCAGCAAATCTTTAACTTTAGAGCTTAATCTGATGGAATTGAACCAATTAAGCCAATCAGCATATGAACCAAGGGGCGTCCATGATAGATTCCACCAGCGGCATACGAGCCTGACGATATCCGTAGCCAATCTGCAACTGAAGAACAAGTGCGAGGAATCTTCCTGAGCAGAGGAGCAAAGCGGACATAAAAGATCAGAAACTAGGACACCACGATGTTGTAAATTGGATCGAGTAGGCAACCGATCCAGGAAAACCTTCCAAGCAAAAACATTTATTTTTATTGGAACATATTTAACCCATCGAGTAGCAGTAGGGGCTTTCGGCAAGAAACATTCATCAAGAAGAATGCGAACATCTTTGACCCGAAAAACACCTTCCCCATTTAAATCCCACACCCATCTATCCTCCATATTAGACAACAATGTCCCTTCAATATATGTTTGAAGAAGAGCTAATTGAGAAGATTCAACCCCTCCTCTAACAGAACGACGAAGAGAAGAGGTAACCGAGAATTGCAGTTTATCAGCCACCGTACAATCTTTATTAATCTCCAAAGCATAAATTCGTGGAAACATAACACGAAGTTGAGTGTCACCAATCCAAACTTCATTCCAAAATTGCGTGCGTAAACCATTACCCACACGAATATGACAGTGAGAAATCAGGTCCACACCACGATCTTTAAGCATATGCACCTCCCGAATAATGGATTTCCAAGTCGAGTAACGAAACGGAGATAATTTATATAATGAGGAGCCATGCATAGACATGATGAGACGACACCACAATGAATTATCCCGTGATATGAATCTCCAAACCCATTTGAAAAGGAGCGCCCTATTTAAAGCATAAAAACTTGAGACACCTAAACCTCCATACTTCTTGGACGCAAGAACCTTGGCCCATTTGATCCACACTATTTTCCTCTCGTCGCATTGAACACCATTGAAAAAATTTCTACGTATGGACTCCATCGTTTGTAACACCGACTTAGGAACCTTATAGATGGACATATTATAAATAGGTGTCGACCCAAGAACCGACTTTAAAAGAGTAAGCCTTCCTCCAACAGATAAAGTTTTAAGTTTCCAATTAGATAGACGAGCCTTAAGTTTACCAATCGTATCGTCCCATGCCTGAAGAGTCGAGCTATTACCTCCAACCATCACCCCTAAGTATTTAATGGTTAATGTCACGACATCACCTCATGAAACAAATTTTGTTGTGATATTTAATAACCAAGATTCTTTCTCAACAAGTTCCTTGAATGTTGCAACATTATATTTGTTGGGACTTATTAGCTTAATAAGATGTGTGTTTCCAAAACGTCCCACATCGGTTGGTGACCAAAATAATAGTATGCTTTATCTTCATATAACAAGCAGATAAGCAATTTATCTGGGATATATTTGTGCGTGCGTTCATAGTATTCAAAATATTTACGGTTTTTTAACGACGGAATTTTATTAAAAAAATAACAAAAAGCTAGGCTAGAAAATGATTACGTAAACATATAGTGATCCACAGGTCATTTAACCACACAACATTAAACCTCCTAATCTATTGTTTACCCAAAACCAAGTTTTAGAAACAATGTTATCAAAAAACAATCTTTTTTTAGAGGCTTCTTCAAAGAGAACAAAAATGTATTCCTATACTTCCATATATGCCACGACATGGAGAAGGACGAGACTTCCAAGGCAAGCTTTTGGAGGTTGTTGAGCCGAAGACCATTAAACCACGATTCTTAGAAAAAAGAATCTATCAAAATTAATGATATCGATATTCCAACTTCGGCCAAGCAACCGAAAAAATCAAAGCCATTGAACAACCAAAGAAAAGATGATTACGAGATTTCACTTCATTATCACAATTCGGGCACAACTCACATGGAACGTCCAAGTCTCTATTAGAAAGATTAATCCTTGTAGGGAGCTTATCAAGAAACATACGCCAAGCATAAACATTAAGCTTTATAGAGAGCAATTTGGGCCATCTCGTGGAGGAGGAAGAAGTAACAAGTAAATGCTTATCTATCTCTTCTCTAGCCTATTTAACCGAAAAATCACCATGACCGTTCAACGTCCAAGACCAACAACCGCTAGAAGAGGATAAAACAACCTAAGAAAGCAAGAGAGAGAGCGAGCTTTTAGAATTAAGACTCTTCAATACCACCTCTAAGACGTCTTCAAAAAGAAGCCGTAAAGTCTGGATTTTGAAACTTTTGCGCAACTGAATAATTTTTTTGAAGATCCACCTTAAACAACCTGTTAAATTTTACTTTGAAGCAAACGTCACTCAACCACTTATCGTACCAAAAATTCACGTGGGTCGGTGAATTTAATGAAAATAAGCTTATTACGGCGAGTACCATCACATAATTGAATTTGATTAAAGGTTTTTTTGAAAGATTTGTCAACTTGTTTAGAATTTCATGAAGTCTATCAAACAAGTTTTCATTATAACTTTTGTTATTTTATGCAGTTTTTTTCATACTATCCCCGTCTCACATTAAGTGTCCAGTTTGACTTTTTCAAGTCTTATTTCTTTATCGTCGACCTTAATTATTTCTTTTTATATTATATGATACTTAATGCAAAATATATGAATTGATAGAGTTTTGAATGTATTATTCGTTAGTATAATTTTTATTTAGTATTATATAACACAAACACAAATATTTACGGTCAAAGTTGATGAAAAAAAACCTAAAAAAATCAAACTGGACATTTAATATGCGACGGAGGGAGTAATACTTTTGTTATCTTATGGAGTTTTTAAAGTATATTTTGGTTGAAAAATCCAACAGTTGTATTCATTGGTTTTGGTAGGTATTATACCTTGGTGGTTCATTTTAGCCATCAGATTATAAGCACAAATAGGTGCTTTAAATGTCAGTCACATACACAAAATCTGGATATCCATACGATGTACTAATATTTTGTGTCACCCAAATTACTATATTACACATTCACGGACAAATCTACTGTCGTTTTGACAGTGGGTCTACAGTGCTACAGTAACGGGCTTCCATTTTGGGTCAGTCTGATTTTGGTATTTTTTTTTTTAAATTATTTTGTTTTTGTTTTTTTTTTAAAATTTGTATGCACAAAGTATGAGGGAAAAAAAATATTACAAAAGTTCTGATTTATTCAGATAAAAAAAATACCTGCGGAAACATCTTCGATACCTAATAACTTTAAAATAATCGATATGGTCACAAACGTACAACCCATTATATTAAAAAAAATTCATCGGCCCAAAAAAAAAAGATATCGAACCGTCCCAAAAAAAGAAAATATTCGGGAAAAAATTAACGCGTCCCAACGCAAATTTTTTTTTCCCGAATCGTACAAAAAAGGAAATATCCAGGAAAAAAATTAGCCAAAAAATAGCCTAAAATCTGGCCCAAAGTAAAAAATAAAAAATAAAAAACGGACCCTCACCTTTTAACTATTTACGATTTTCTTACATCAAAATTCCTGTAAAAAAATTTACAAAACCGTCCTAAAAAAAGAAAATATTTGGGAAAAAATTAGCCCGTCCCAACGCAAATTTTTTTTCCCCGTATCATACAAAAAAAGAAAATATTAAAAATTAGCCCCGCCATAACGCATCGCCCAAAAAACAACCCCCAAAACGTAAAAAAAAATTATTCAGGAAAAAATTAGCCCCGCCGCAACGCGCGGGTTCTTTTGCTTGTTATCCCACATTGCTTGGTGACCTACATATAGATAAGTATATCAATGCAAGGATTTTTCTTATGTATAATGTTTTGAGTAAACTAATTTGATATTGTGCTCATTAATTTAAAATTAAGTTAGTCGAATATTACGTAGATTTTTTAATATGGTATACATTTAAGATAACCTTACTTTACTATTCTTAGACTTTTTTTTGCAAACAACAGCTTTAATTTCTTCATTTGTGCTTCAAAGAAATAAAGATGACACGTAAGAAAGTTAAACCGAAAACAATCTTATATGTCCTCAATATATTATAGATAGATTTTACGTTGTGACTTGACCGAATAGCTAAAACGTCGTTAAAAAATCCCGAAAACAATCTTATATGTCCTCAATATATTATAGATAGATAAAACTAAGTAATCTTACATGCCTGAGCCAAGTTGAATGGTACAAGCCACTTGTCCATTAAACCGCATACGTGTTTCGGCTGGAAAGTACTCACAATCTCAGAGACATCGTTAAACCAAAGGCCAACTGGTTAATAGTTTCACTAATATACCAATGTTGTATTGTATCACTCGTTGATGTCGGGTTCTTTTTCCCTTAGCAAATGTTACGAGTAATGAGAACTTAAAAATGTTCTTTATATAAATAGTATTTGCTAACACCACTAAGCATATTTCTTACAAATGAAACACATTCTCGTCACAAATAAAGAACCAATATTTTAGAGTTCCAAAATTCCTACTTACAACATTTGATGAACCTATGGCTTAGTTAAAAGATTTGTCTTTTAGAAATGTCCCACATTGGTTGGTGACTTGAATAAAAATGGATTTACTATACAAGTACCATTCAGACAAATAAAGGTACCATTGTGTTTAAAGTTCTGGACAGTTTATAATTGACCTTTTTACGAATAAGACAACCTTTCTTATTTTTTTTACAGAACTTTTAACAGGTTGTTTGTTTAAAGAAAATTTCAACTGCCATGTTTATTGATTTTGTTGTATATTACTGTCAAGTTGGATTGTTTATTGGGTGTATAAATACTAATATCCATTACTCCATTAGATTGACTTTTTTAACGAGACCTCAATTCTGTTTTAAAGCCTAACCAAGTAAACCAAATATTCCAAACTACCTAGTAAAATGTAGATTGTTAAGTTGGCCCATACCAACATCACTACATAAATTATAAATTATAAAAGCACAAACATAAGATCCTCATTCAACTATATGACTAACATCGTGGTACTTGAGATGACCTCATAACACATTCTTTGTTGCGATACTTACTAAGTTTCATGTTGGACAATTACGACGATAAACTCGAAGTTTGATCGCGAAATGCAAGATCGCAAGTTGTATCGAGCACAAGTAACAAACACGAGAGACTACAAATAACCGACAAGAATATGCACACGGTATACCCTCAAACACCGTTTTATTAATTAACCTTATAAAGCTTACAATTTGAGGACGAAAAATGAATGACTAGCATCCCCTCATCTCTATTAGAGATGAGAGGGTAGAAACCTATCCTAAATAGAATAGGAAACATCCTTGCCTTTAAAGACAAGTTTAACTAATCTTAATTATAGTCTATTCCTAATCTAAATTATAGTGTACACTTAATCCCATAAACTATGTTTAAGTTTACTACTAATTTCTTACAATTTTCACCTTAGGAGTAAGAGTTAAACATAGCTGATACTCAACACCTTTTCCTCATGCTGGAACCTCGAATCGGGGACCACCTTGTCGACTAGGCATTGTACTTCAGTACTTTCCCTAGATTAGCTTCCATAGACTCCTTCACTTTCTTCTTTTCAGCAACATTACCCTATGCACCCTCTTGCCCAGGTACTCCGGTTACCATAATGTTTGCCCCCACCTTTTTACTAAGGCTGCTCCTTTACCAAGCAATCAGTGTTTGTCTTTTCTTCAAGTTGCTTGTCCTCAAACCATCTTTAAGCCACTGCAGCATCATCGTTACTAACATGAAAAACCTCAGCTTCACGATCCGATTGAGCTCCCTGCAGTTCCACCTCAAACCAAACACGTTTTCATCATGTACTCCATGGACTCCTGTTTCAACACCATGATCAAGTTGTTTGAACCCAACTTGTTTATGACCAAGTTGTTTGAACCCAATTTGTTTAGAACTAAGTTGCTTTAATCCAACTTGTTTTGAACCTCCATGCTTTTGTACACCAAATGTCATCACTTTTGCTTCCAAAGTATACACACACTTCCTTTTCCTGATCCCAGTCATCATAACCCGACAACCTATGATCACCTTGATTCTACTCATCTTCATCTTCACAGTATAACCATCTTTTTCAAGAGTACCCAATGAAATCAAACTTCTTCTTAACCTTGGAACATACCTAACATCCTCCAGTATAAAGCTTAATCCATCATGCAATTGTATTTTTACTTTTCCTGTCCCTTTGATAGTGCATGTCCTGTTATCACCTAACTAAACTTAACCACTATCAACAACCTTAAAGTCATACAATAAATTCCTCCTACGTGTCATATGATAAGACCCACCTGAATCCATTATCAATTCAGTCGTCTCATCATTTCCGACTACCACCAGGGATTCTCTAAAGTAGGCGTTACCCTCGTCATCAGAAGAATCAGAATCCTGATCACGCTTACCCTTCTTGACGAACCCACTTGACTTCTTCATTGGACAACCTCTCTTTAGATGACCCTTTGAATGACGTCTAAAGCACTTGAGTTTACTAGTTCCACCCCTTGACTTAAACTGCGAACTTCCACTAGATAGAGCTTTACCTGAATGATCTGACCTTCCCCTTGAATATAACCCGTCACTAGTTTCTTCCTTTATACCTTTAGTTCTTTTCTTCAACATCCTTGAATTTAGAGTCACCAGAACATCCTTCATTGTCAAGGATTCCATATCATACAACAATGTCTCCAGTTTTTATAAGACGAGGGCAACGACATAATTAACATAAGTTCCTGATCCTCATCCTCAATCCCGATATTAATATTCACCAAATCAAGTATCAACTTTTTAAACTCGTCTATATGATCACCCAGTTTCGTACCTGGACTCATATAGTACGTGTACAACTTCTTCTTCTTCAGATACAGTTTGTTTGCTAGGGACTTAGTCACATATTGACTAGTCAACTTCGTTCAAATTCCTGCAGTAGTTGTTTCCTTGGTAACTTCGCGTAAAACACGGTCTCCCAAGTATAGAATCAAGGTACTGTAAGCCTTCTTAATCAAAGTAGCCTTTTCACCTGCTTCTATATCCGCGGGCAATGTCTCTAATGCAGCATCACATCCCTGCTGTACCATTAAAGCACACATCTTTATTTGCCATAACCCGAAGTCATTCTTTTCATCAAATTTTTCGATGTCAAATCTAGTAATAGAACTAGCCATTCTTCTTTAACCTTGCTAAAAATCTTGTCAAGTTGTATCTTAACAAACTTTACCGACAAACTTCACAAGCCGTGTGCAATATTCCCCTTGTTGCTATAAACCCTTCTTGCAAATCGAATTAATTAGAATAACCTTAAACCCTCGATTTCGAACAAGCAAACTTGATTGTAAACTTGAACCACAAGAAAAAACCCCTAAAAACGAACACCCTTCGTACTTGTTGTCTTTTATAAATTAAAACCAACGACGAAAGTTGATTTAAAAATAAAAAAAACAACCTTTGCCATTATATAATAAAATACCAACCTTAATCTTGTATTTTATTACTTTGTAGTTTATACCACGTATCTGTTCGCATGCAAACTTGTATACATGCAAACCAAAGACTTCCCTTTCTACGTCTCGTCGGATTGCCACTCCAAAGATCGTTTTGAAACCCGAAACCGTACCTCGATACCTCAAATGACTCGAAACCTCGATCTAAAACTCGATCTTCGGAGACTACAATTAACCTATGGCTCTTGATACCACTTGTTGGACAATTACGATAACAAACCAGAAGTTCGATCGCGAAACGCTGGATCACGAGTTGTATCGAGTACAAGTAGCAAAGACAAGAGACTACAAATAACCGACAAGAATATGCACACGGTATACGCTCAAACACCGCTTTATTAATTAACCTAATAAAGCTTTTAATTTGAGGAAGAAGAATGAATGACTAACATCCTCTCTCATCTCTATTTATTGAGATGAGAGGATAGAAACCTATCCTAAATAGAATAAGAAACATCTTTTCCTTGCAAGGTAAGTTTAACTAATCATAATTATAGTCTATTCATAATCTAAATTAAAATGTACACTTAACCTCGTAAACTATGTTTAAGTCCTACATTTCATATTAAAGCTTCAGATTATTATGTTTAAGTCCTACATTTCATATTAAAGCTTCAGATTATTAGAACACATGAACTTAATTCAAAGGCTTGTGTCTTTGCGAATTGTCCCACATTGGTCGGTGACATAAATAAAAGTATGCTTATATATGCAACAAGTTAAAGAGAAACTCACAGTATATATGTCACTTTTTAATGGCCAACAGTCATCGATCATATATTAGGCTTCACAATCACTAAACTGGTCATTCAAAAAATGATACAGAATCAGTAGAGCTCTCCTTACCACGTGCCTTTAAGACACAAGTTAGAAAAATCCAATTAATTATTACTATATAATAATAAAATAATATATTTAATAATATAATTATTATATTATTACATTAATATATTATGATAGCATAATATATAATAACAAGTTAGGTTCACCCGCGCTCCGCTGCGGGATGTTTGGCGGCCGGTGTTTTTGGTTGGACGTGTTAGAAGGTATATTTAAAAAAAAAAAAAATTAACGGTCGTTAAGTAACGACCGATTTCAAGCACTGTTTTGGTGCGTTCTAAAAAAAACTAACGGTCGACCGCTAGTGGGGAAAGGGGTATTTTATAAAAAAAAATTTAAAATGAGGGTAGTTTTCGTAATTTAACACATAGTGCGAGGGGGTATTTCGTAAATATTTGAGGGGCTATTTCGTAAATAAAAAAAGGAACAGGTCGGGGCGGACCGGGTCGGGTCGACCCGACAATGCCGATAACTCAAAAAATGCGAGTGAATATTTTGGAAAAGAAAGCAAAAAAACAATTTTAAAAAAAAATTTAAAATGTTTGGACCGGGTCGGGTCAACCCGGTGCATTTAATGCAACTTAATGCACCTGAAGCGCGTGGTTAGTTCTATTGTTATTCATAAAAAAAACAGACCGATGACTCAAAAAGTGCGAGAGAGTATTTAAAAACAAAACAATTTTTTGTTTCTAAAAAAAAAAAAAAAACCGATCGGACCGGGTAGGGTTGACCCGGCGTATTAAATGCACCCCGGTCAACCCGGTGCATTTGGTAAAAAAAAACTAACTGTTAAAAAAAAAAAAAACCTCATAAACGAAAAACCTACCGATGACTCCAACCAGTGCGAGAGGGTATTCCGATGAAAAATAAGGCAAAATTAGAATTTTAAAAATTTTCTGACAGAAAAAAAAGAACGGCCTCCCTACGGATGCCGAGGTTTGAGGAAAACTTTAAAGTTTTATATCATAAAACAACAGATCGATTACTCAAACAGCGTGCGCGAGGGTATTCCGAGACAAAAAAGGAAAGTTATCTTTTAAAAAAAATTTCAGAGAAAAAAAGGGAAAAAAATGAGTAAAAAAAGAGAGAAATAAAGTTCTAAAAAAAAAAAAGAAAAACAATTTCCTTAATGGAGGAAGGGGCGACCGGGGTCAAAAAAATTTTGAGCGGAAAAAAAGAACGGGACGCTTAGCGGAGCGCGAGGTTTGAGGAAACTTAAATTTCTTATTACATAAAAAAAACAGATCGATGACTCTAAACAGCGCGAGAGGGTAATTCCGAGCAGAAAAAAAAAAAGTTTATTTTTAAAAAATAAAAAATTCAGAAAAAAAATGAATAACAAATACGAAAGAAATACTAGTTAAAAAAAAAAAAAAAAAAAAAAAAACATTTCATTAATGTGGGGGTGGGACCGGATCAAAAAAATTTAATGTGACCCGTTTTTGGTAATTACCCTTTACTATAAGTAAGCCAAAAGAAAGGATAATTGAAAATATTAACAATGTGTTTGTGATTTCAGTAAACTCTTTTCAAGGCTTTTTGTGTTGAAAACAATTTTTTCTCCTTTTTTTGTTCTCATTAGATTCTACAGTTAAAAGATTTCATTTTAGTTAATAGATTCAACATTTCTTTCACAGCTTATCTTGGTAACAAAATTCCACAGTTGTGCAGCTTGTGCTTATTGGTTCATTGGATGGTTAAAAGTTATTTTGTTAAGCATCGGCATTCCAATGAACACTAATATTATGTTGTCACAGTAATTATCACCAAATCAATAGTACTTTCTTAAGTTCTATATTGTTATATACTTATATGCTATAACTCACCTATCTCCTTAATGTGGCCACTATCTTTCGTGATCCAATTCTATATAGTGACGTAAGCAAACAGTTGTATACAAGCGTAAGTATATGATTTGAAAGTTCAAAATTATAACCCGAGCCGAGCTTTTACGTCAAGCTCGAGCTTGAACTTGTTAGACATTCTGAGCCCGTTCTCTAGTATCTCATTAATACATTTTACGTTGGACTGGGCTATATCATATTCGGCCTAGGCTCAATTCGAAAAATGACCAATATCCAAAATTTGGTTGCTTAAGGTTAATTTCATTAGATCACCTCCTGAAACATATTTTGTTTTATTTCTCAACAACTTCCTTGAATGTTGCAGCATTATATTATTGGAACTAAATAAGATTTGTGTGTTTTGCAAACTGTCTCACATCAGTTGATGACCTAAATAATAATACATTTATTGATGCAAGTGCTCTTATCACTATTACACAAGAGCTTATATAAATCACTTCATATAGTGTGGTTTTCATAAAAACCGATCTATATGAAAGAGAAGAGGGGGAAGTTTTATAAAAAAATCGCTTATTATGTAAAAAACCATTATATTTAATTTTAAAAATAGCTAGATCGGCGGTTACTAAGAAATCGATCTATGTAAACATCACAAACTCCCCCAAACGACAATTGTGTTCATGTTTTGATTTAGATAGATCGGTTTATCTTGCAATCTAGACAAAGTTTAAGCAGGCTATATACACAAAGGTAATACAAGGCCAATTATACATAACTTAGGTAATCTATTTCACTACACATTAGTTTGAATAGGTTTTCCTCATTGGTTTAATATAGTTGCCTAAATACCTAAATGTATTTGTCCTATCTTGTTGCCCTCCTTTCCTTAGATTCAATGTGTTAAGTGTCTGCCTATCAAAATGAGCTTAATCCTTTGTTGATAATCATAACTTGCATCTAAAATCAATCATCATTAAATAGCTTGGCATATAGTGTCATATATAAACTTGGTTGTATATAAACTATATTGGTCAAATCTTAGCAAAACCATGACTACCGTTGCTCAACAAATTGCACTAGACAATGCCTTAGTTGCTCCAGAGAACCAACGTGGAATTGACAAATGTAACATGAGGATCAACCCTTGAATGAAACCAAAGGAACCAGCTTATCAAGTCGTTTTGGATGCTCTTGCTCTTACAACATGTTATCCTGCCTTCCTTATCACAGCTAATGTTCCAGTCATCTACATGCATCACTTCTGGGCTACCGTCAACAAACACAATGCATCATATCGATTTAAGATCGACAACAAAAGGTTCTCTGTAAATGTTGAAGTATTTAGAGAAATTCATAACATATGTCTTAAGATTCCAGGTCAAAAATTTGATGCACCTCCCTCTGAAGAGGAAACTCTATCCTTTATCAGAGAGCTTGGTCACTCTAAAGAGATCAAGTACATCACTAATGTAAGTGTTGATCATCTACATTAACCATGGAGAGCCTTTGCCACAATCATCAACAAATGTCTTAGTGGAAAGATATATGTTCTTGATAAGATACAACTCTCAAGAGTTTAAATCCTTTGGGGAATGTACTACAAAAAGAACCTTGATTTTGTTGCCTTAATCTGGGAGGACTTTGCTTACCAGATTGATAACAAAGACTCAAAGAAACAAGACAAGATGTTCTATCCCAGATTCACGAAGGCAATCATTCATCATTTCCTCACAAAAGATAAGTCTATCTCAATGAGGAACAGAACATTCATGCACACTGCTCGGGATGACAGCTTATTGGGTACCATAAGATTCGTATCCAGACATGAAGGCACTCAAGTATATGGTGCTCTTCTCTCTAAATCAATGACGAATCAAGCCATGTTGGACTCTAACTCATACAAGACTTATTATGCAATTGCTACTGGAGCTGAACCTCCAAAGACAAAGAAAACTAAAAAAAATCTGATTCGGCCATCTCATCTGAGGAAAATCCATCCAAGAAGAAGCCTGCCAAAGCTAAGAAAAATGTACCTTCAACCAAGAAGCCAGCTACTAAACCTAAACTGACTAAGAAGAAGGCACCGGCTAAGGTCGATAGAGGCAAAGGTTTGAACGTTCTCTCAGAAGTGGCTTTATTTAAAGTTGCTCAGCTCAAGGAGGTTACAAAACAAAGCAAGAAAGACTTTTACATGTCTCATGCAAGTGGCTCAGGTGATAGAACTGATTTTGAATCAAGGGTTCTTGATGAGCAACAACGCAAGATCTCTGGTACAGATGAAGGAATTGGTACTAAACCAGGGGTTCTAGATGTACCCAAATATGATTATGAAAGTGAGAAAGAGTCTTGGGGTGATAGTGGAGAAGAAGAAGATAATGATGAAGATGATACTAAAGAAGAAAGTGATAATGATGGTAATGATGATGATGGCGATAATGATGACAATGATGATGATGGTGATAATGATGACAATGATGATGAAAGTGATCACGAAAGGATTGAATCAGACAGAGATGAGAATCCTAATCTCAATCAGTCCAATAAAGATCATGAAGAAGAAGAAGATAAATATGTTAATGAATTCACTGATGAAGAAGATAATGCTGATAATGCAAAAGAGGAGAATGAAGAAGAGATAGATGATGCTGAGGAATTGTATAGAGATGTAAATGTGAACTTAAGGAAATAATATGTAGAAATGACTGATGCTGATCAGGGTGGAGCAGATCAACATAATGTCTCTCAAGAGTCAGGGTTTGAGCAGGTAGAAGAAGATGCTCATGTGATACTTACAACTGTCCATGACACACAGAAGACTGAAGGTCCGATGCAAAGTTCTTCTGTCTCATCCGACTTCACAGATAAGCTCCTAAACTTTGAGAAAGCTTCTCTAACTGACAATAAAATTGCTTCCTTGATAGACACCACCATTCGTCATGAAGAACCAAACGGTCAGAAATCTTACCGTACTAGTAACGATAATCCCTGAAATCACGTCTGCTTTTACCATAACCATTCCTCCACCACCTCCTTCCTTCAATCCTATTCTATAACAAGCAACACCAACTCCTACACCAACAACTTCTGAAGTAACAACCTCATTTCCTACACTTCCAGACTTCTCATCCGTATTTAAATTCAATGATAGAGTCACCAATTTGGAAAAAGATCTGTCAAAAATGAAGAAAGTTAACCGGTATGCTCAAGCGATCTCCTCAATTCCTGCTATTATAGATCGCTACATTGACAAAAAATAAAGAGAAGCCATTCAACAAGCCATTAAGTCCCATACTGCAGAATGTAGAGATCAAGCTCTAGCTGACAAGAAGGAGTGTATAGATCTCATTGACACATCAGTGAGAGCTATTATCAAAGAAGTCAAAACTCAACTTTCTCAGATTCTTCCTTAAGCAGTCTCAGACTTTGCAACTCTTGTGATTGAACGAAATGTCACAGAATCACTAGAAGCTGTTGTCTTAACAAAGTCTTCCTCTCAACCAAAATCTACTTATGCGGCGACTGCATCACTCTCAGAGTTTGAACTTACGAAGATTCTTATGGACAAGATAGAGGAACACAAATCTTATCTAAGAGCTGATTATAAAAGGAAGCTTTAGGATGCACTGGTCAAATCTTATAACACTGACAAAGATCTATTTGAAACATATGGTAAAATATTCACGTTGAAAAGAAGTCGAGATGACAAAGATAAAGATCAAGACCCCTTTGTTGGATCAGACCGAGGGACGAAAAGAAAGAAGTCAAGCAAAGAAGCTGAATCATCTAGGGATCCAAAGTCCAAGGAGTCTAAGTCATCAAGCTCTTCTAAAAGCACCTCCTGTTCTCAACATAAGTCATCTGGCAAGTCCGCTGTCACACCCCACCAAGGCGAAAACGCGAGGTGTAACATATCAATAAACATCACACAAGATGATAGATAAAAACACTATACATGATTTAATAAAAGTAAAGTTATCCGAATTACAACATCTTCAAGAACAAATTTAAAAGTACATGACATTTCATAAGTTGTTTCTATCCGAACACGGATATTCAAAAAACAAGGATCTTGCAATTATGTAGACGTATTGATAATAACTGAAAAACATGGCTCTAAGTTTCCACCTTGGGAACGTCACCTGAAGAGCATGATAAAACGGTCAACTATCAAAATAGTTGGTGAGCTCTCAAGATTATATACACAAAATGTAGTTTTAGAAAAGAGTAGATGTCTGATAAAAGTTTGCCCACTCAATGGCAAGTTACCAAAAACCGTTGTCCAAACCAAAAATAATTTTCCAAATAAGTTGAGAGTCCAAAACAAATTAATGTATATGTATGCTATAGTGGTTATGCGAGGCACTACTTAAACGTATTAAGCCTAACCGTTCCAACATCCAATCAAGTTCTAGTTGTATAGTGTGGCACAAACACTTAGTACTATGCACCCTTGTGCGGGGAGTGAGGAGGGGCTAATCTCCTAATAGCGCTATCCATAATTACTAACGTCTCAATCCCAATGAGGGGGATAATGAGTTAAAAGTAGTGGCGGGTTCCAAGCATCAAATAACATACATATCAAGTTCAAAGTTCAAAGTTCAACACGTTTCCAAAGTTCAACAAGTTCAAATCAAGTTCCATACGTTCAAAACAAGTTCAAGTTCAATTGTGCTCAAAAGATTAATTACTTAAAAGTAATTTCATAACAAACGACACATCATGCTTTCCACCCTAAAACATTTAAAACATGTAAAAAGGGGAATGTGAGAAACTCACTTTAAAAGTTAGAACGATAATAGGACTTCTTGGCAAACCACACTAAGTAGGCAACCCAAACGAATACACAACCTTCTACTCGCAACCCGAGGCAAGTAAATATACCTAATTAGATCCTATACTATATGCTCGGACAATATTAAGGTTCATTTGTTAAGTCTTGTGTTCACATTTGTTTCAAAGACACATTTATCACAAAGCGAATTTCTACTAATTTTCCCCGAATTTCCCATCATTTTAAATATTTATTTGACCAAGTTAACCAAAACTTCTAGTCAAGCTACTGATCCAGGTCATAATACCATGTTTTAGGTGTGTCCATGAATTTTCCCAAAATTTATTAAGGACTTATACTCGACCATTTATACCCGACTCCAAAAACGGCCAAATCTGGACATACCAAAGTATTTTAATGATCAGAGGGTCTATATCAAGGTTATATGAGTTAGGACAATGACAGACTCTCTGGAAACATTTTATTAACATATTAAACTAATTGTGAACCGAATTTTAGCCATGAAAGTGTTCCCAATATTGATTTGTGGTCCAAACAAGTTAGATAAAAATTTTAGTCCAAAACAGTCCCAATGAGTACTCTACATGATTCAATGTCAAATATGTCCAAAAAGATTCCAATATTTTCAAAAATTTCTCTGGGATTTTCAAAGGCCAACATTCATATACAATATTTATCGGTGGTTGTGGGTCCCTTTATGCAAGTTCTGACAACTTTATGGTGACTTAAAGTGGATAAAAGTTTTGGATCAACATGCATTTTCAGTCTTTATTCCTTACAATATCTCATGTTTTGCCCATATTATTAATTCTAATCACTAATGGCCAATCATATCAAGATAATACATAAATATACTGAACTTTCAAAGGTAGTTGGAAAAGAAAAGATTAATTTATAAAGATTTTATGGGGCTTGCAAAACTGAAAGTCAAATCTGCCAATTTTGTTAACTTTCGGCACACTAATCTTGCATAATTTGTTCAAAAATACTATGTGCCTTTACAGGTTTTTGACAAAACTAAAATGTTGTAGAGGAATCATTGAATTTAATTTACAAAAAAAAGATAGCCATAACTCGAAAAATTTAGTGAGTTACACCTATTTTAGTGAAGAACAATTTTTCAATCAGCCCACTATGTTCATTTTACTCTAACTTTGCATGCATTTATCAAACCATTTTAACTCAAAAACGACCACACCAAGTGTTGGTACCCTTTTTTACATCATTTTAGTGCTGGAAAAATCTCTTAGATTAAATATTTATTGTTATTTAATTTGACAAAAAGCTTATGCAAGATTCAAGTGCAAGAATGAAAGAAATAGCTCTCTTGGTGCAAGAACAACACAAGTTATCTTGCACCAACGTTTGTACCTTGATTAGTGAATGATGAGAATGATGATTAGGTGCTGAGATGATTTAGTATCTTGGTAGAACCCTTAAATGACCTCTTGATTCAAGATTCTTAACTCAATCTATCTAGATACCCTTAAACATTGTTGTTCTTGATTCAAACCCTTAAAAATCTTGATTGTTTCTTATGTTTTCTCCTTGTGGTTGGTGTTTTTAGAGAGAGAAGAGAGCGAGTATGATCTGAGATTTAGTGATATAATTGAGGTAGAGAGTGGTTTTGCATGTTAAGAATGAGGTGGTTGTAAGAGTTAGTGGTTTATAGGATATAAAAGAAGTGATATAGATGGGGTAGTTAATGATAGAAAAGCAATAAGCAAGGTTTTAAGTGGTTACTTGGGGTGGTGTCTCACATGGAGCTGAACTTATCTTCATGAATTTGTGTATGCATAATTTATTAATGTATTTGGGTAGTGAATGTTAAATAAAAGTTGTTGGCTAAATTACAAAATTTGTGCACATTCGGTAAATACGTAAAAAGCCGTAAAAACGTAAATTTTGAGATAGTTTGTGATTTTATTAATTTATGTTTTCCCATGTGTTTTGACATTATTATAATGTTGTTTGAGCATATCATTGGTCTTTAGGACCGTTAACTAGGATCGTTAGGTCAAAGGTGCGTTCGTATAACTAGGGCTCCTAGGAAAGTAAGCGTTAAACGCTAAAAATAGTATGACCACATAAAAGTGACTCCATAAATAATTAGAAGAATCAATTAACCTTTGTTTGCTTTTGGTTACTGACCTTAAAAATTGACGGATGTCACAGTTTCCCTCTGTCAAACGGAATTTCGTCCCGAAATTTCAGTTGCTCGTCCTAAGCCGTAGCGCTCCCGAACAGTTACGAATATTTGCGCTTCATCTCGTCTTCTCGTTCCCAAGTAAATTCTGGTCCTCGTCGGGAGTTCCAACGAACTTTTACAATAGGAATTCGACTCCTTTTCAGCTTCTTGACCTCACGGTTCATGATTTCCATAGGTTCTTCAACAAAATGCAGTTTGTCATCGATCTTGACTTCTTCTAACAGTACGTGCAAGTTTACGTCAGCCAGGAATTTCTTCAAGTTTGACACGTGAAACATGTCATGAACTCCTACAAGTTCTTGTGGTAAGTGCAACCGATATGCTACTGGACCGACTCGTTTGACAATCTCAAACGGTCGAATGTATCTTAGAGAAAGCTTGCTTCTCTTACCAAAACATACCACGCCTTTCCTAGGCGACACCTTGAGTAGTACTTTATCACCGACACTGAAATCTAACGGCTTTCGACGATTGTCAGCATAGCTTTTTTGGCGATCTCGTGTGACTTTTAATCTTTCTTTGATTTGCACAATCTTATCAGTAGTCTCCTGGACAATCTCCAGTCCAAATAGCTTGCTTTCCCCTACTTCGACCCAAGCTATGGGAGTTTGACACCTCCTTCCATACAATGCTTCAAAAGGAGCACATTTCACGCTCGAGTGGTAGCTGTTGTTGTATGAAAATTCTACTAATGGTAGGTGAGTATCCCAGTTTCCACCAAAATCAATTGCACAAGCTCTAAGTATATCTTCTAATGTTTGAATGGTACGCTCATTTTGGCCATCGGTTTCAGGATGATAAGCTGTACTTAAATCCAGTCGCTTCCTAATGCTTTCTGTAGGGATTACCAAAATATCGATGTGAAATAACTGTCACGATCTGATATGATTGACATTGGCACACCGTGACTTGCTACGATCTCGTTGATGTACAATCTTGCCAACTTTTCTATCTTGTAATCTTCACGGACGGCTAAGAAATGCGTTGATTTGGTCAGTCGATCAAAAATGACCTAAATCGAGTTATGTCCGCTACTGGTTCTCGGTAACTTGTTTATGAAGTCTATTGTGACATTCTCCCATTTCTATTCAAGAATTTCTGGCTGTTGAAGTAATCTCGAGGGTTTCTGGTGTTCTGCTTTGACTTTAGAGCAAGTCAAGCAATTACTAACATACATAGCAATGTCCTTCTTCATTCCGGGCCACCAATATAAGCCTCGAAGATCATAGTACATCTTGTCTGCTCTAGGTTGTACGGAATACCTTATAGCATGAGCTTCATTCATTATCAAAGTTCTCAAATTGCCATAGACTGGCACCCAAATTCGTTCAGCAAGATACATTCCATCATCTTCTTTTCTCTCAAGCTGTTTGTCCAATCCTTTTAACATTTCTGCCAGAGCATTTACGTCCTTGGAAGCTTCGCTCTGTGCTTCCAGTATCCTAGCCTTAATGCTAGAGTGAATTGTCATGCTCATAGCTCGAGCTCGTCTCGGTTTCAACCGTTCCTTCCTGCTCAATGCATCAGCTACTACGTTCGCTTTACCTGGGTGGTAGCGAATCTCGCAGTCATAATCGCTGAAAAGTTCTATCCATCGTCTCTGGCGCATATTTAATTCTTTCTGATCAAAAATGTGCAGAAGGCTCTTATGATCGGTGTAGATCACGCTCCTTTTTTCATACAAATAGTGTCTCCAAGTTTTGAGAGCAAATACTACGACGCCCAACTCTAAATCATGAGTGATGTAGTTCTTCTCATGGATTTTGAGTTGTCTGGATGCGTATGTAATTACCTTGTTCCTTTGCATCAGAACGCAACCAAAACCTTGATTTGAGGCGTCACAGTAAACTACAAAATCAATGGTTCCCTCAGGAAGTGCCAGAATAGGAGCAACACACAACATGTCCTTCAATGTCTGAAAGGCGTTCTCCTGCTCATCACCCCACTCGAACTTCTGGTTTTTCTGAGTCAGAAGAGTGAGATGTTTTGTAATCTTTGAGAAATTTGTGATAAATCGCCTATAGTATCCCGCCAATCCTAAGAATGAACGGATCTCGGTTGGGGTCTTTGGGGGGCTTCCAATTCTTTACTGCTTCAATTTTGATGGGATCCACATGTATACCTTAACTGTTCACTACATGACCGAGAAAATGAACCTCTTGTAGCCAGAATTCGCACTTTGAAAATTTCACGAACAATTTCTCCTTTTCAAGCAACTCCAATATCAATTTTAGGTGAACTTCATGCTCCTCCTTGGACTTCGAATAAATTAAGATGTCATCAATAAAGACAATGACAAACTTGTCAAGATACGACCTACATACGCGGTTCATAAGGTCCATGAATACCGCAGGAGCGTTAGTCAGTCCGAAGGGCATGGCCGTGAACTCATAATGTCTGTACCTCGTCCTGAATGCAGTTTTAGGAATATCTTCTTCGCGTACTCTCAACTGATGGTAGCCAGATCGAAGATCTATTTTCAAAAAATATCATGACCCTTGCAACTGATCGAACAAGTCATCGATCCTAGGATGAGGGTAGCGGTTTTTGACATTTAGCTTGTTCAGCTCTCGATAATCTATACACATACTGGACGAACCATCCTTCTTTTTAACAAACAAGATTGGGGCTCCCCAAGGTGAAGAGCTAGGTCGTATGAAACCTTTTTCTTGCAGTTCTTAAAGTTGGTTGGATAGTTCTTGCATTTACATAGGTGCCAAACGATAAGGTGATTTTGCAACAGGCACAGCTCTAGGAATGAGATCTATACAGAACTCCACTTCACGAGATGGGGGTAAACCCGATAAATCTTCCGAAAACACACCAGGGAACTCACGTACAACAGGGATGTCTTCGATTTTCAGCTCGTTCACTTTCATGGTCTTCAGCTGTTTTAGGTTTCCTTTGGGACATTCTCCATGAACTTCTAAAATATCCCCGTTAGATAACGGAATTTGAATAATTTTCTCATAGCAAACTATCTTAGCTCTCAGCTTTGACAACCAATCCATTCCTACGACCACGTCAAAACTACCATATCCAAAGGGAATCAAATCGATGATAAATGTATGACCTTCTAGCTCAAGTCTACAACCTCGAATAATCTTATTTGTTTCTACTATAACGCCGCTAGCTATTTCAATCTCATAACCGGGGCTTATGACACTAGGTTTCATGTTAATCAATGGCAAGAATTTGGTAGATATAAAGCTATAATCAGCACCAGAATCAAACAAAACTGTAGCAAAATGATCGTTTAGAGAGAATGTACCCGTCACGACGTTCGGGTCTTGTGGGGCTTCAGCAACACCTAAGCCAAAAGCTCTACCCTGTGCTCGATTCCTATTGTTCCCCTGGTTGGTATTTCCTTCAATTGCTAGCACCGGGTTTGGGCGATTTCCTCCCGAGGTAGTGGCTCGATTTATCCTTGGGCAGTTCCTCCTAAAGTGGTTAGGATCTCCACACTCAAAACAAGTTGGCCTTGGTCTTTCATTAGCAGCTCTACCCGTGCAGTATCGGGTAAAGTGACCCACTTGGTTACATCGACGACACACATGGCAATTACCAGAATGATGAAAGTTGCATTTTGCACACTTCGGATGTTGACCAGCATACTGACGTTGTCCTTGACCTTGCTCCGGAATAGTCAGAGCAAAGTTCCCTCCAGTTCTTTGTCTCTTGTTCCTATCATCCCTTCCTCGGTTCCTGTTCTGGTCATTCGACCTCCTTTTGTTTCCAGCATTTTCCTTCTTCTTGAAAAGTCCATCCTTGATACCATCGGTGGTCAAACGGTTGGCCATACTCACAGCACCCTGGATTGTAGCAGGTTCAGATGAAGTGACATGTGGCTTGATCTCATGAGCTAAACCTCGAATGTAGCGATTGACACATTAACTCTCAGGGGTAACCATGTGAGGCACCAACCTTGCTAACTCGTGAAATTTAGCCGTATACCTATCAATATCTGACCCAACCATCTTGTGGTTCCAAAATTCTGATTCTAACTTTTGAATTTCATCTTCAGGACAATATTCTTTCATTAACAACTTTTTAAAATCTTCCCAAGGTTGGGCTATAGCAGCGGCCCGTCCTCGGGTTTGAACAAGGGTATTCCACCAAGTTAAGGCGCGGCCTTGCATCATACTAGCAGCGAATTCAACTTGGCTCTCTGCGGGGCACTTAGTGATATGAAGAACAGACTCAATACTTTCAAACCATGTTAGTAAACGAACTGCACCTTCTGTGTTGAAAAATTCCTTGGCACCAGAAGCCTTGAATGTTTTGATACTGCAGCTGGGTGTGACCTCTCTTTGATTTGCTCGGTTTCCTCCGAGGGCTTGAACGAGTTGGGTTAGCAGATTCGGCAATGCGGCGTTAAGTTGTCGGGTTACTTCATCTGCTGTTTCATTGGGAGGATTGGTGTTGTTGGCAGTGCTGCTACGTGTGTTTCTTCCCGCCATAATTCTACAATTTAACACAAAAATTCACTTTATTAGAAACTTGTCAAACTGTACCTTCAAACAGTTTATACATATTCACAGAAATATAGTTAAAGAATGAACATGTTTAGAAATTTTCAATTCAATTAAAATTGAATATATCACTTTTGAACGAAGTGTTTAAATGAAAAATCAAACATAGATAGATGTACCATATAAATGTAAACCAATCATGTTTAGTATTTAATCAAAATTTAGTGGTATGCATATTTAGGTGACAAGCAAGTGTTATATATAAGAAACTAGTTTCATGACCCGCCCGATGGGCGGGTTTGCTTCATAATAATAGTAATAGTTATAAGTGGACGTAAACAAATATTGAAAAGCGCAAAACATGATATATACAGCCACGAAACTAAATTGTCGGTTTTATTCAAAATATAATGGATATGTTGTATATACAAAACAAATCTTATATTCAAATATGACATAAGACTCCTTTGTACACGACATTTGTTGTCGAGTTTGAATAGTTTTAATATTTGTCTCAACATAGAACCTTAATCCTTTCTTGCTCTTGACTCTTGACACAACGACATATAGTTGTCCGTGTAAGAATACGGGCTTTGATAATGCTTACATTCGTTTCTAAACTTCACGATACATCACATATTGGTCGACAACTTCTTGTTTGTGTTGACAGATTGGTCGACAACTTACTATAATAGGGCCACTGGGTAAACTACACTAGTACACCCTCATTGGTGTATCTGCCAACAAGTAATCCGAAAAGGGGTTTGGTAGGAAAGGGACAAAACATCTACATTTCTGCTTTCAACCCTAATCTCTTTATAGTCGCATTGTATCCATGTCGTTTGAGTATCCATCAAATCATCCAATCCTCGCCCATCCTCGAGTGAATTCTTCAAAGGTCTTAAGCCAATTAGCAACTTGAATCTTAATTTCACAACTCATCAAACAAGAACTGTCATGAACTTAAGTTAGAAGTTGGTACAAAGCTTAATGTTTTTGAAAAATTGACTCAACTTTGGGTTCGCTCAACAAAATCTTGAATTACTGAACACGGTGTTTGCGAACAAGCAAGGAATGCTTACATTAGAAGCCAAAGTGGTTGTCTTAATAGCATGACGAAATAAAATGAAGACGTGACCAAAATGTAGGTCGACTAGCTCTAATAGCGAAAGAACGAACGTCTCTACATGTCGTGTATACGTAGTTTCACGCCGCTGCTCGCTTGAGATTTTTCTTACTCCGGAGATCTCTCAACGAGATTCCCCCCCCCTTCTCAAGTTCTTTATCGTAGGGTAAAGGTACGAAAAGTATTTAGGTTGCACTCGAGACTCAATCGCAATATCATTAGCGCCGCGTAGATGATACCTGATGGGACATATTTGACTCAATAAATGGTTGTTCTTAATATACAAAGGTGCCTAAGGACAAGTGTGCCACATATAATAAAGAACCGATGTGAAAGCAAACTCAAAGATATAAATTGGGCAAAACAACATAAGCAGAGAACAAAACTAAAATCAAATATTGGGACACTAAAGGTAATATGTATTGATGCACATAAATTCCTAGTATGTTTTTTCAGTGACTAAAGTGGTAAAGTCGGTTTTAATAAGCTTGTTAAAAATAAGACTAACCAGTGTTGCATGTATAATCCCTGAATTAGACATATTGATCAAGTTATGTCTAAATTTATATCTAATGATGGCCAACCACTCAGACTAAGTGCGACTCTTTCATGTTTAGTGTTTTTAGAAAAAGGAACAATCATTTGTTTAAAAAGTTCGGATTTTAATTTTTGAAAATAAAAACCGTGCGATCTCTATAACCTTAAGCTCTGAATACCAATCTGTCCACACCCACGCAAAGGTGGAAACATAAGGTGAAACATATTAATAAACACACACAAGATGATAGATAAAACACCATACATGAATTTAGATAAAAGAAAGTTATCCGAATTACAACATTACAAGTACAAGTTTAAAAGTACAAAAGTCAACATTGTTGTTTTTCTTTCGAACATGGATTACCCCAAAAGACAATAACTTGGAAGAAAATAGACATCTTGAACATGTGCAATCACACTAAGTTTCCACCTTAGGAATGTCACCTGAAAAGCATGATAAAAATGGTCAACTATCAAAATAGTTGGTGAGCTCTCAAGATTTTGTACACCAAAAATGTAGTTTAAAAGAAGTGAGTAGATGTCCGATAAAAGTTTGCCCACTCAATGGCAAGTTAGCAAAGACCGTTGTCCAAACCAAAAATCAATTTCCAAATAAGTTGAGAGTCCAAAACAATTCAATGTATATGTATGCTATAGTGATTATGCAAGGCACTACTTAAACGTATTCAGCCTAACCGTTCCAACATCCAATCAAGTTCTAGTTGTATAGTGTGGCACAAATACTTAGTACTATGTATCCTTGTGCGGGGAGTGAGGAGGGGCTAATCTCCTAATAGCGCTATCCATAAGTACTAACATCTCAATCCCGTTGAGGGAGAAAATGAATTAAAAGTAGTGGTGGATTCCAAGCATACAACAACATACATATTAAGTTCAAGGTTCCAAGTTCAACACGCTTCCCAAATCAACAAGTTCAAATCAAGTTCCATACGTTCAAAACAATTTCATGTTCAAATGTGCTCAAAAGATTCATTACTTCAAAGTAAGAGTATAAAAACGACACATCATGCTTTCCACCCCAAAACATTAAAACATGTAAGAAAAGGGGATGTGAGAAACTCACCGTAGATAGGAGTATCGATCGAGAAAATCAACAAATGAAGAAGAACGACAACAACGATCTCTACCGAGACCTATAATAATAGTGGTCCGCGTATAAGAAAATATAACTATGCAAAAATGCATATTTTTTAATGATATAGAATATTATATATATTTACATGTATAAAATCATATGACAAATCCATTGGCATGAAATAACTTGTACATTTCACTACTTACGTTTTCTGAAATTTCGCCGCTTTTCCTAGTCGCTTGTCGATGCTTAAAGAAATACTAAACGACCACAACCAACGTTCATCTCTCATTTCTAACCACCTATATGTATTGTTAGACTACTAAAATTTTCTCAAAAATTATAGATAAGCTTAACCATTTTTCAAAAATACAACCAAGCAACATGCCCGAAAACAGGGTCTGCTGAACCTTGACAAAGTTTGGCATGATCATGAACCCCTTTAAAACCCTTCAGAAAAATCAGGAAAATGTATGAAAAACATACACATAATGAAAGATTGGCCTAAAGTGTGAATTTATGTCAAAAATATTAAGTTTTTGACCCGCCTGCACACTACATCGATTGGAATCTAAATTCTATACACCAGGATTGCAGTTTTTGACATGCCACATTTTGTAAAGACCTTTTGACTAACTTATTGTTACTGAAAATCCGCGAGGCCTTTTTCGTTGGAAAGTAGACTCGCCGAACTTAGTTTTAGAGTCAAGAAACTCTATAAAAGCTTTTAAAATGACCAAGTTATGAGCACGCAAGTTGACCCAAAATTCTGCCCGGGGGGGGGGGGGGGGGGGGGGGGGGGGGGGGGGGGGGGGGGGGGGGGGGGGGGGGGGCAAAATCGCCTAATGCAGAATTACACAACAATTTCCAAACTTTCCCAACTACGTAGAAACCTCCTTTTAGAGTTATCGGACGCGCGAACTAGCGCCACGAAGCTACGGACATAACCTTTCATAATCCTAGATCAAAACTTAGTTTACCATATGATAATTTTTGCCGACAAGAGCCTAAACTTTCTTGTCTAAATATGGGTTCTATAACATCTACAAATAGCCAAAATTTCCCATCAACAACACTTTCAATATGCCCAAAAACCACCAAGTTAATCATGGAATTATCCTAATGCTATCCAATATCCAAAAAACGCAACATACATTACTTAATGGATTCTCGACATAACATCTAATACATGTATAATATATATAATTTATCTAAGAAAAAGAGTAACAATGAACTTACAAGCTCAATAAAATAGCAAGATGATTAAAGTAAAACCACCCTTGTGGTTTTTGATGTTTGGCCGAACCCCACAAACAAGAACAATGATCCCAAACTTTGATTTTGTAACACCAAACTTGTTAAAAACACTTGTAATCAAACCCTTGATGAATTAATTACACCCAATTTGATAAAAACCCAAAAATTAAGAATCTAATAAAAATTTAGAATTTAAGTAACAGATGAATGCTTATGTTTTATTTGAAAAGATGAATGGGGTTTTAAGATTAGGAGTGATTTGGGAGTGATTGGAAGCTAATTGGTGGAGTTTTGGTGATGATGGTGGTGGTCTTGTGTTGTGGATCGACGAACATGAGGGGGAGAAGAAAAAAAATGTCGTTGGTTGTGTGTGTGTGTTTTTATGGAAAGAGTAGTGTATAAATAAGGATATATTTTAGTTTGTATCAACATATCATAAAATAAATAAAGTATGGGTGTTTGTTTGGTTGCAGATAATCGGCCCCCTTGTTGGGGTGGGCTTAGGTTGTATTTTTTTTTGTTAAATTTATAATAACTTGTATTATTTAGTCCTTGGCCCAATTATTTAGCATACGCATTATAAGTTATAAAAACACGATTTTGACGCGGTTTCGGCCAAACGCAGATAAAAGTCGAAAGAAAGTACTAAAATAAAATAAATAAGTTCTCAAAGCTAAAATATGGGATCGTTGATTTTTCAATCGCTAAAACGAATAATTAACTAAAGCTCGACTCGTGATTAGTTAAAACGACGATTTTTAATAAAATCGACTAAAAACAATAAAATAAATTCCATAAAATTAGAAAATAGAATTTATAGGCTCGGAATAAATAGCGACGTGAAATACGAGTTTGCACATAGACAAGCGTTAAATGCTAAAAGTAATGCGGCCACATAAAATTGACTCCATAAATAATCAAGAGAGTCAATTATCACACGTTTGCTTTTGGTTACTGACGTCAAAATTGACGGATGTCACAAAGTAGTAGAGGAGGTTAGGATTAAAGAGACACGCCATTTGGAGCATATAATTCAACAACCAATTTTTCAGCATGTGACCCATTCTCACAACAATTATGCGTACCATTACTATCACCCGCACTTGAACTCAAGTGTAGGGGAACCCTCCCCTTTATCTGTTAAATAAGGGAAGAGTCAGGCTCGTGACTCGAACAAAAACAAGCGCTTTTTGGGAGGCAACCCAATATTTACTTTTATCGCATATTAAGAGTGTCTTGTATGTTTCAATTCTTTATAGTTTGTTTTATTATGTTTGAATTAGTTTGTAATCATGCTTTGTTTGTTTGTAACTTCGTCTTAGTTTCAATCAAAGGCATTTTGCAACAAAATAAGTGTAGGGGAATTTATCCGGTTTTTAGAACCAAATTCAAACATGCAAAATAAATTGCTTAGAATAATTCGCGTCAGTTTCGAGTCATATGATTGAATTGTTAAATCTCAGGTTTTATGCAGCTATTTGTACAGGAATTAACTTATGGAATCAAGTGCGGGAAATTTTTCATCAAAAACAAAAATTTTGTTTTCACAGAATGTGGAGACTGCATCACGATTTACACGCGACACCGTCAACACGAGACCTGTGACGGGGTCACGTAAACACTGACGGCGTCAAATGCCCAGGTCCAGAAAACTTAAAGTTCTTAATTATTTTTGAACATAAAACTTGCATAATATTTAAAATATGTATTCTTCTGTTATAAACCTGCAAAACCTAATGAGTTTAACAATTCTCTCATCCTATCTTTACTGTTTTATCGAGTCAACCCTAAATTAACATTGTATATTTGTTTATCGCACATTTTATGCTTAGTGTAGTTGTCTTTGTCTTTGATTATAGGTTATATTTGATGAGAAGAAGCTTAAAAGTTCTTAGGAAGTTTCATTGGATGATTCTTGGAGGACGATTTAATCAGTTTTTGCATGTTTCGTCTCCATTATTGAGCAAACCAGGGGAGTACTAGTTTCTTTTCCTTGTTTGCTTTTCCCTTTATTCGTTTTTACGGGTACTTTTATAGAACATTGGGGACAATGTTCAACTTAAGTGTAGGGGGAAAGAAGCCTTAAAAACTATTCTTTCATTTGCCATTTGCTTTGTCCTTAAAATGATGGGTAATATATCAAAACATAGCATAAAAAGGTGATTTTTACCCAAATTTAAATTTTTTATGACACATAGCGACAAAAACCGAGTATTAATAGCGTCTCATGGATAGGAATTTATATGACTAGCACAAAACCCTCAGAATTCCAGCCCAAAAATGTGAGGTTCACCTTTAGATCTTTAGGAATTCGGGTATCTATTATTAATACCCAAGATAGTTTATACCTTTAGCCATCTCGAGTTAAGGAGTGAGTAGTCACATGTGTCTATTCCATCGTTACGGATGTGTACGTGTGGTCTTCGTCGCCTTTATAGAGCATTGAGATCGGTATTAAATTATATGAGTGTACCGGTAGTGTATTAAGTTCTAGAACTTGTTATTGTGATGCATCCCAAGACCGCATAGTAAGTATTAGGATTTGGTTGATAAGAGGCATTATGATTAACCCATATTTTAAACCTGTAATTGTTATGATGGTCACACTGATCATATAACTATCCCACACCCTTGCCATGCACTCATTATTAGTGCAGGATACCCCTAGTATAACCCTCCGAGCCTATCATTTTTCACGGTTCTCATAATTTTCTGGTGGATTCTAGATTATTAATGAAGAGCATTGTTCACCCTTAAACCAATCGTTACTGTTAGGATATCATTTCATCACCTCAAACACAAAAATAAGAAAAATAGATTTTAGAGAGAGAAAGTAAAAGAAAAAGAAAAATGGTTACTTGTTCACAAAAGAAAAATGAGAAGCAACACCCTCTCCACACTTGGAGAGGGCTTTAAATAGTT
>BQNB010029564.1:1048-11105 GCA_026074375.1 Tanacetum coccineum | reverse complement strand
GTGCGACGCTCTTTTGGTCTGCATAAAAATGGTTTTGTAAATTATTTGTTCAATACCTTATATGATTATTGTGTGTTTGATTTGTGCTAAAAATTGAAAATCCCAAAAATATTTGTTTTTTGTATGTGATTATCTTTGTTAGTGCTAAATATTTTCAAACCGTATGTGTTTGTATTAAAAACTAAAAATCCAAAAAGATTTTCTTTTCACCATTATTTTAGCTTTCGTATGTGTTTATGAATGTTGGAATACTAATAGTTATATTTTCTTTCATAGTGTTTTGTGTGTGCTTATTTTAGTAAATTGTGTATAAATAAAAAATTTAAAAGAGAAAAATATAAAATATCTATATATATATATATATATATATATATAACAAAAACTTTGCAGTTTCATTCGTATGACGTGCATAAGAGCTCGTGTGTTTCGTACTTGATTTTTGTAATATATAAAAATGTGTTTTCGAACTTTGTGGGTATATTCACTGGAAGCCCTCACGAGACTATAACTCGTCCACTCGGGACACCGAGGAGTTTAAAGGCTTGTTGCATACGCTAAATGCAATTGTGTTGTCTACAAAAGAACGCTTTAGTATTTTATGTTTTTTGTAGTTATGTCTATTTTGCAGATTAAATAAATATGTGGAGCTTGGATTGGTGGTTGACATTTTACACGTGGGGCATATATATTCGGATCAGTATATTTTATGTGGTTGAATTCACATGCTTGGCGTTTTGTTTTGCGTCGTATCTTACATAACTCAACCAAGCACTTATGAGCACCGGGAAGTCTCGTTTCTTTTATATTTATTTTTTCCGATTGTCTTACTTTTAAATAATTTTCTAATTACGCATAATGCTCAACTTAAGTGTGGTGGGAAAATAAATCAAGAAAATTAGACTTATTTTTAAAAGTTTAAACTTTCGCCTTCGGTAATCTAAAAATCTAATCTTATTGTTAAATTTCTTTTGCTACTTAGGTTAATATATTAGAATAAAACATAGTAAATAAATAAAGCTTATGAAATCAGAGATGTGTCTCAATTGATAGAGCAGATCCGACTCGAGATCGATGATATTACTTGCGCATTTGTAACCATTCCAGTAAATATGTGAGGATTTTGAGCCTGTATATAGCATACGTCTTTTATGCTTGATTCTTTTGATTATGAGTGTGCCGATGATTTATTGATTTCGCCCTTTTTAGCACTAGACTGACATTCTCATTTCGCTTATTCAGTTCAACGAAAGCCGGTACTAATCAAGCACAGTTTAGCCCTATGATTGAATTGCGATAGTTGGATTCCCTCTTCCTATAGCTATGACTGGAAACCCCTATAAGTAAGTTTTTACTCCCTCTTTTAAGGTCGAGCCTATAGAAAAGTAAATATGGTCTAGCTAGTTATCACTTCTAAAACGTGTGCTTGATAATCATTACGAGACCACAGTGAGATCACGTTCGCGTGATATAGGTATTTTTATGTGATAAAGAGGCACCCATAGGATTTAACCAAAATAGCCTATCCATTTAACATATTATTTATTATTTCAGCTAATTACACTGATTAGCTAACCACTCCAATAAAACCCTTCTGTAGCACTCAGATACCCCTAGTCAAAACATACAAAGCCTTTATATTTGTTTTCTCATCCACTAAAAAAATACAAAAATATATAACCATTTAGCCTAGTCTTACCCCCTTGTCGAAAGTCTAAACGGTTGGTTGTTAGTTGCTTGATATGATTGGTTGATTTTTGCTTATAGTTTGTTCGCACTTTATTATAAGTGTTGTATCATTGTAACGAAGATAAAGTGCACACCTTTGGGAATCGTATATTTTGTGGTGTACGCTTATATTAAGTGTGGGGGAATTGTTAGTTGTGTGAATGTGAAAGGGAGGATTGAAAAAAAGGAATAAAAAAGGTAAAAATAATCAAAAAAAAAGAAAAAGAAAGTATGAATGAGAATTAATAAGTTGGTTGTTTTTTGCCAACTATATGGTTTGATCGAGATTGATTTGAGGTTGAGATGTTCGATAACCTCGCGGGTTTGTGGTTTGTTTAGTGACTAGCAACATGAGTTCTTGGACTTGTTGACATGTATTTTAATTATAAAACCAATTCCAGTATATATTTCCCATACCTTATCCACACCCTTATTATCCCTTAGTCTAATGATACAACCCGAATAAAAGTCCTCTTTTGATAATTATACCTGGTGCTTACGTCCCCATCAGACTTGTTTTGTTTCTTGTACAAGATAATGGTATGAAATGAGTAATGTCTGAGCAATTAAGTGTGATTTTCTTTTTCTCTTTATTACATCACATACGAGTGTTTGAGTGAGTTATATTTTTCCTTATTCGTGAGGTGCTTAGTCATGCTATACCAGCTTAAAGATCGTTGGGTATTGTCAAACATCTCTGTTTTCGCATACTGAAAATCCAAATTTTTTTTATAATTCTATTTTTGTTTTGTAAAGCTTATTTTTTCTTATTTTGCTTGAGGACAAGCAAACCCTTAAGTTTGGAGGGGAGGGGGGTGTTTGCGCCTTTTGCACTTATTTATAAAAAAACCAAAAATATTTTTGATATTTTCAAAAATTTTAAAATTTTAAATTTTCTCTTATTTTGTCACCTAGGACCTTGTTTCGAAATTTATTTTCTTATATTTGCTTGAGGAGCAAGAAATAGTATGAAGTGTGAGAGATTTGATAGCGCGTAGTTTTAACATCGTTCTATATGCGGTTATACTGTGCTTATAATATATATATTATATTATATAATATAATAGTGTTATATATATATATATATATATATATATATATATATATTGGTTAATTATAAGAACTTTCGATACTTAATAGATTATATTTGTTATTGTAGGTTCAGATGACGAGTCGTGGAAGGAAATGGAAGAATTCACAAAAAATTGGAGCTTAAACAAAGAAGTAAACTCAAGCTCTAGCTTCCTGACACCTATTCACTGTTTTGGCGATAACTCGATCACAAGAACTCGGATTGAGTTGATTCAATCGGCCACGGAAAGAGAAAACAATTATCTATAACTTAGAAATTCGTTTAAGAGCTAAAAATGTGCGGCGTACTTTTCACCAACATAAAGTACGGTGTACGTTTTTGTAAGTGTGGCGCACTTTGCGTCTGAACAACCAAAAAGTCATATTTATGACTCATCTTAACTCCACAACCAATCCTATGCCTTTCCCTTTGTTCCCCAAGTGTTAGAAACATTATAAATACCCTATTTTGGTCAGGAGAAACACACACTTGATCCATATAACTCATACAACAATTTAAAGAGAAGGAAGGAGTGGTGAGGATCTTAGGATCCAATGATCCAAACACCCCTTTATCTTGCCATGCTACCACCACTCTTAACCATGAATAACCACTGTTATACCACTATTTCCATACCCCAAACACTATATTTTCTGAATCTAAATACACCATACCACAAGGGTTAGACGATTCACACCAAGTCTCTAATTCCATTACTATATTAAACCCGTTACCAAACACACCATTTGGCGATGTGTTATTGATTTCTAGCGGGGTCGTAACAGCCCCTCAGGTTATTTTAGGAGGTTTGGATATTGGTTGTTTGTGGGAGCAATTGGTTATTAGTTTTGGTACTTTTTTCTTGTACGTTGGATATGTAGAACATGATATAATATTTGGATGATTTTGCTATGACTTGTGAATATATATGCTTATGGATTCGATATTGTTTACTTGGATTATTGTTTATCTATTGATTTGTCATTGCAATAGAAGTAGGTCGAAAGGGTCTATTGTCTTGATGAATTTCGCGTTGTCTGTCTATAACAATTTGGTGCTAATCTTGTGAGAATTGATTATTAAATCTATAAACAACCCAAGTGGAATAATGTTTAGGACCCTTCCTTATGTTGACCGACCGGTTTCGAAGAAATTCATATGTATGCATATTTGATGTAAACCATGCTTAATGCGCTCGTGATGATGTAGTATATAGGCCCAAAAGATTTTATGTTATCATTGGTAGATATCACTAGTGGAAAAAGGATTATTTGGTTCGGTTAAAAGATTTTAAGAACACTTTTTGAACTGTCTTAATAAATGGCGTTCCAAAAGATTAGAGGTTTTTAGTTTGGTTTTTTAACCGTTCCTAAAAAGAGATTTTAAGTCACTGTTGTTTTTACCTGTGTTTACCCGTTCTTTAAAATGGGGTTTTAATGGCAATTTGGGTTTTTAAGCGTTCCTTAAAATGGGTTTGTTTTAGCGTTCTTTTAAATGGGTTTGCTTTGCTAAATTACTTTCTAGAGCAGATTGATATTTGACAATTTACCAACAAAAATTAAATTATTAAACAATTACAACACAGCACAAAAAAGTACTTCAACAATTTCATTTTAAAAGAAACATATATTACTAAATAAACAAAAAGGTCTAGCCATACAAAGAGGCACAAGCCATCAATTAAACAAAAAAGATAAACTTGTATGAAATTAACATCCTATTTAAATGAAAACAAACATCCTACTTGATTGAAGACAAAGACCTAACATAAGCAACTAAAACCTTCAAACGACCCACTAAGAAAACAATTAAAATACCATTAGTGAACATACTAAAGGAATACACCAATATCAACAACTAGATAACCAAATCTTTCCCATGTACCAATCTTATAGAATTCATCAATTCGCCTAATCATCATTGCAATAATCTTGGAAAAACTTTGATCTCGCATTGATTATCCATCCGTCCAACTCATCTTTCCATAAAGCTCTTGTTGAGTCATGAAGCTACAAACATAATAAGATAAAACGTTAATACTTTCACATAACCGATTAGATTAAATGCAAATAAACAAAGTGTATAAACATTTACCTGATCCGAGAAGGTTTTTTGTTTTATATACAAAGTTTCAAAAACAAACTTCATCACGTAGTAGCCGCATTCCCACAAAGCTACTTGTTGGTTACACTATGATCAAATAACAACTATACATTAAATATTATATGTATATACATTTAAAAGCTAGTATACACGCAAATAGTAGAGGTTGGAACATTTGTTCTCTATAATAGTTAAATATATAGCTCTTACTAATCGTTTAAGTCTTAGACGATGAGCTCTGTTAACTCCTTTTTCCCTGTCTCTTTGTTATGTACTAATCAGCCACTCAGGGTTTCACGTCCTAGTTTTTCAATCAATTACAACACACACCTAATCTACCTTTGGATAAGGAGGATTCTAGTTTAGACGAGATCTTGGATGACTTGTTGAGAATAGGAGCTGAAAGCATAAGAAGGACGGAACATGAAGTTCCAAATAGGTGTGATGATAAAACAGCAAATATCACTGATTATGAGGATAGTGACCAAGAGGATGGTGAACTTCCTGACCTTCCTACTTTCTCCTCTACTAATGTATTTGCTAGTGCTTGTGAACAGGTTGATATTGATATTAGCATTGCAAAGGAAAAAGAGGAAGTTCCTATAGAGGATGTTGAAATGGTTGAAGACCACAAAATTGATCATTCAAAGACTAAACATGCGTTACAATAGCGCCTTGTTATAGACCCCTTTTAGTTTTTATTAAGCCCAACGATCTGTCAAATTTTGTGCAACAAATTACCCCATCATTCACTTCTGATGAGGTAAAAAGGGAATTCAAAATTCCCTACATGTATAAATTTTTAACCTCATACTCCCTTCCCGTAGCATACTTACACCCTTATGGTGTATATGTCTACTTCCACCCACACTTGATCCCAAGTGAGGGAATGGACACCCTATTACATAGTAAATAAGGGTGGAGTCAAGCTCGTGACTCAAACAAAAACAAGCGCTTCATGGGAGGCACCCCATGCCTATCTTTTTAATTTCTATTTAGTTCATTATTTCATTTAGTTGGTTTTGTGTAGTTCTCAATTTGTTTGCTGGTTCCTATAGCCAAATGATGAATGCTCGTGATCAGTTTGGCTAGTTATTGTGTGGGTAAGGTAGTTGCTAGTTGCCGTAACTACGGCGTAGTTACTACAACTACGGCGTAGTTGATGTAACTACTAACTATGCCGTAGTTCCACTCCTAGACTACGCCGTAGTTGGCCTGGTCTATCTTAAATTTTTTATGACTCACATAACTACGGCATAGTTCCACCTACGATGTAGTTCCCTTCTGCAAACAAAAATTATTTTTCCAAATAATTTGATATTTCACAAAACCATGTATATTTAGTAAATGAACTTTGGGGGTATGTTCGCTGGAAACCCCTCACGAGACTTCACTCGTCCACTTTGGCCACCGAGTGGTTTAAAAGGCTTGTTGCATACGCTAAATGCAACCGTGATTCCTACAAAAGTGAGTTAGGTTTAATTTCATTTATTGTATTGTTATTTTATACATTCTGTGCTATGATGCTTTTATCCAAATTTATGATTTGGTATTAGTCTTTCTTGCAGCCATACAGGTTGGTGCACGTGGAGTGGTGATAGGATGATTATTAGCTGCAAGGAAGCCTTTCAAGTCGGACTAGTTGGATGCTTATACATGATATGATGATAAGTTGTTGGATATTGCTCGATGAAGCATACCTAGAGCATGTGTCGGGACATGCAATATTCTGATCATACCGAGCAAATCCATGGGAGTTTTCCGTTTCATTTCTAACCCTTCCTATTTTCAAAGTAGATGCTTAGTTTGACTCAAGTGGGGGGAAGAGATTAGAAATAGTCACCCATTTTATTATACTTGCCTTTATTTTTCTAGTTTTTTTCTGAAAAATGTTTCATTACTAAATTTTTGACATGTTTTTCATTATTTAACTAGTAAAGACTTTGTTGAGCACATCTAACCCTTATAATACCATTGTGTGAGGATAAGCCTTTCCGTTTTCCCCTTATACACAAATTCCACAAAAATAAGTGTGCTGGTGGCTGTAGTAGACTTTATAACTTGGCTTGGTATATCTTTTCATGACCACCAAAATAAGCATTGCACTAAGGTAACTTGGTGTAATCGGTGTAGCTAGGATAAAAGGTAAATATTAGGATTATCCCCAAATAGCCCATCCGTTTATGTTATGTATTGTGTATATTGGCTTGTCATACTGATTAGTCAATCCCCCTATTAAACCCTTTGTTGCACTCATCATTAGTGCAAGATACCCATAGTACAACCTGTTGAGCCATTCCTTTCATTTGTAACCCAATATATGTTTGTTTCGTTACACCTTACACCTAGCCAACCCTGTAGTTTCTTTAGTCCATCGTCATGGAATAGCTGGTTTATTTTGGTTTCACTGATGGAAGTCGCGGGTTAGGATAGAGGGTATTTGATGAAAGTTGGGTTTAGAAATAGTTGATCTCAAGTGGGGGATGCTCGTGTATATATGAGTCTGTATCATAATTTACTTTTCATTGTATCCTTGTCTTGCATAAAAAACATGCAAGCAAGAGTTTATTTATTAGTTTATAGCTGATCAGTAATATAAATCAGCTTTTATGTCATGTAGTATTGCGGTAGTATTCTCGCATTGTCCAGCTAGCATTGATAGACATATCCGTGTTCATATATGTAAACGGGTATCACTTATAAACCCGTTCCATTTCTATCTCTCCTTTTTGTTTAAGTCTATATTTGTACAATGAGGGAATTGTACATCTCAATTGGGGGGAAGGGAGATAGAAATTGGAGATTTTTTAGTATATGGTTAGATTATGTGCGGATTTTACCCATTTTTTTTAAAATGGCACATAATTTTTTTGTCCATTGTTGATGAAGGCCGAGTTGATGCGTCTTTCTTGCCTAGTTTATGAAGATTATGAGGCATTACACTACATTTCATATACATTAACTCATGTATTATTGAAGACACCTTGACTCTTGACCCATGGATTTTGCTTATGGGATTTAATGCGATCGGTGATGCCTCAATTGTGGATTTAGGAAACTATTTGTTTTGTGTTTATTTTATTTAACACCAATTAAATGTGCTTCTCATGTATTTATCCTACCCTTATAATGATTTTAACCTTTAGCTTGCTCGAGTTAATGGATTTAAGCAATCACATATGTCTTGTTAATGGATTTGGGCGAGTATGTGTGGTTTTGTTACTTTTCTGGAGAATTGGTATCGGTTAGGATTAATCATTTGTTTAAGCTTGTGTGTGTCACCCCATTTTCCTTTTTGAACAGTTTTATCTAGACTCTAGTGGTGGAGATTAGTATCATTGCCAAGCTTATGATAGAATACTCGCCATGACTAAGCAGTTGAGTGATCACCAAAAATGAAACACATAGACTAGTAAGAGTATGAGTGTGATTCGTTTTTCCTTTCGTGAGGTGCCCGGTTTATAGTTTTCCAGTTTCCACTCGAGAGATATCTTTTTAAGAATTATTAAAAAGTTCTACTTGAGGGTAAGTAGAAGTCAAGTGGGGGGATATCTGATAACATCAAATGTTTAATACTTTTATATATCAAATTCCCTCGTTTATTGTCTTGTTTCATACTATGTTTATATGAATCTGGTACTTAATTAGTTTATATTTCAGGTTCAGGTAATTATGGCATTCAAACGGAAAAGAGGCGGAAAATGGCTAAATTACATTAAAACCGCGTTCAATAAGGAACTATGGCGTAGTTGACAGATTGGACTACGCCGTAGTTAATTATTTGTGGAGATGGGTTATGCTGACGTCACAACTATTGCGTAGTTGGCCCGTAGGAACTACGCCGTAGTTATTACATGACAAAGAAGGAAAGCCACGTTGGAAAAACTACGGTGTAGTTGGAACTTATAACTACCCCGTAGCTAATTTTTGCTAAAGATGGAAATGCCGAGTAGGAAGGACTACGACATAGTTTGATATATTAACTACGCCGTAGTTAGTTTAAGTCCAGGAACTAAATGTGCTAAGATTCGAAGATGTTTCAAGGACAAATCTATTTTCGTCAACTACGATGGAGGGCTGAACTTGCCAACTCCCCAAACTTATATTATAACTATATATTGATGGAATGATACAAAGAAAAAGACATTCTAGGTTGGTGCTCTTTGACCCCATTCGTCCCTTTTAGGGTTGATTGTACCAGGAAGGAAAAAAGGAATTCTTTTGGTTCGTAGGCTGTGCGACTAAAAGAAAAGAGATAGCAACCACTTTTAGGTTCGATTGCGGGGGAAGACACCATCATCATCACCATATTAGTTTCGTTCGATTATTATATTTTTTGTTACTTTCATTAATTGACCATGATTTGATTGTATGAATATAATTTTCGGCTAAGCATTCCATGTGTTATCTTGATTACAGTTTAATTGCCATTGCAATTCGATTAATTATTGTTCTAGTTGGATATCTATTTGGTCATCATACTTTGACCATAAGCGTGAAATAATTCTTGTTAAAGACCACTAATAGGAGTTTTAGTTTCCAAATATGATGCTCGCTCACCATGACCAGTGGGATAAAATCTCGGTTATTATGACCAATGTGACCGAGATTTTGCGATTATAAGATATGATAAGATGACTATTCGATCCTAGCTTTTCCCAACTAGTTGAATGAATTATTTATTGCATTGATTAAAGAGTAACTAGGATAACACACTTTCTTTTCCTTGATTGCATTCTGAATTCGTTACTTAAGTTTTCATTATCTAAATCCAAAACATGATAATTTACTTTGTTTTCTATGTTAAAAGTCAATTGCCTCAAGTTAGTAACCCAACACATAGCTCTTTGGGTTGACCTCGGACTTATCCCAAGTATACTGAATGCGACCGGGTACACTGCTCGTTAGTGTGTATATAGATCTTAGGTGGTTCGCAGTTTATAAATTTAAAACCTGATCTATTAAAAGAAAATACGCATCATATGGGGACCTTACAAACATCTAACAATTAATAAATGTACCTATTTTCTCACTATTATGGATGGTTTTTCAAGAGCAACTTGGACTTATTTATTGCCAAGCAAACGTCATGTTTTCTCCATATTTCATATCTTTCACAACTCTGTTCAAACACAGTTTCAAGCACAAATCAAAACT
>BQNB010029563.1:0-52583 GCA_026074375.1 Tanacetum coccineum | reverse complement strand
TTTCAATTGCAGCCTCGTTGGGACATACGACCCGGGAATATCTCTTCCGGAATCTTTTTATAATTGATTCTTACTTGTGTATCTTATCCTTTTGTGGAATTTGACCTTTTGCCTTGGTCAAGGGCATTCGGTCAGGATCTGTATTGGGGTTGCTATATAAGTGTGTACTATATCACGAATCACCTACTTTATACATAACTTAAACTTGTAAATTCACCAACTTTATGTTGACGTTTTAAAGCATGTTTTTCTCAGGTCAATAAGGCAAGAACAAGAATACATTGGTGGTCATCATTTTGGAGTCACATTATCATAAAGATTTAAGTGCATTACATTTTGGAGTATTTGTTATGTATTAAAATCTTTACACTTTTCAAGGATGAACAAGTTAAGCTATGGGCTTTTGTAACAAACCATTTGTTTAATCTAATGTATCATTTTCAAACGACTCATATAGAGGTCATTCTCATATCTTGTGCTATTGATCTATGATGTAACACTCTCAGTCCCTTATTCCACTACGACCCTATTTGGGGTTGTTATAGATTGGTATCAGAGCCAAGGTTATAGAAAACCAGGTCAAATGTTCTTACTTGGACTATAACCATTTTCAAACATTGCATCATACAAAAGTTTTTCACGGGACATACATACATACACTATTGAGTTGCATTAGTTGGCTATACTAGATGCTTATATGATCTATATACGTGTTTATATATATTACGTATATATTATACTGGTCTTATATGATATACTTATATAAGTTTATTTATTGTTTCAGCAGTTATGTCATCATCCACAGTTACCTACACGTCCGTTTATACTGATTCGGAGCCATGGAGGTTTCAGTGGGTTTTTGAAGATGAGCTAGAGGCACCTAATGCCGCACCACAGTCCCCAGGACAAGCACCACCATCTCCAGACTACATGTCGGGTCCGGAGCACCCACCTTCTATAGACTATGTACCTGGCCATGAGGAGCCAGAGCAGGCATCGCTTTCTCCAGATTATGTACCTTAACTCGAGTACCCAAAGTACTTGGTACTATCTGATGCTGAGGCACCTATAGAGAATTAGCCTTTACAAGATGATGTCTCACTTGCAGCCCTATCACCGGGCTATGTTGCTGACTCTAATTTGGAGGAGGATCCCGAGGAGGATCTTGCCGACTATCATGCTATTGGAGGAGACGATGATGATGATGAGTCATCCGATGATGATGATGATAATGATGATGATGAGCAAGAGGCTTCTAAGGATGATAACGAGGAGGAGGAGGAGCAACCAGCTCTGTCTGACTCTTCTGCTGTACCTGTTGATGTCCATATTCCCTCAACTGAGGATACATAGGCATTTGAGATCGACGAGTCTGTACCTACACATGTACCATCACCTAGACATCGCACGACTAGGATGTCCGTCCGACCCCAAACACCGATGTCAGCTACTGTTGAGGCAGTCGTCGTTGAGTATTCTTCTGCACCTATACTTCCATCACCACCACCATCTCCACTTAGGCCACTATCATCTCTACTTCTCCAGATTCCCTCACCGCCATTACCTCTACCATCACCACCTACTACTAGCCTTACATATGCTGAGGCACTATTGGGCTACAAAGCAGCCAGGATTCGGTTAAGAGTTGCATCACCACTCACCTACCATCCATCAGAGATACCATCACCACCCTTGTTGCTACTATCTACTTCACACAGAGATGATATTCCCGAGGCAGACATGCCGCTTCAAAAGAGAGCTCGTTTTACTGCTCCCATCGGTAGGTTTAAGGTTGGGAGAGTTCAACAGTTGCTGCTGCTAGACAGCCTGGACTGGATGTTGCTACTATCGATGCCACCCCTAGACGCCCTATGTCTAGAGAGGTTGGCTATGGCATTGAGGATGTTTGGGATGACATGGTTGGGGAGATGGAGGAGAGAGCACCGACCACTTTTGAGGACTTGAAACAGAGAGTGATAGATCTTTCCACTACTCTTGCTTAGGATACTCATGAGATATATGTTCGATTGGAGGATGCCTAGGATGACTGAGCGCTTCAGAAGGCTTGATTTAATAAATTGTTTAGAGACAGACGATATCATCTTCACACAAATGTGCTCGTGGAGAGCGAGGCTAGGTGTGTCAGGCAGGCATGAGGACAAGCCATGGACTGTAACAGGGTAGTACATGCTGAGCTCCAAGCATATAGAGCTCAGGTTCAGGCTCATGAGATTCAGATTCAGACACGGGATACACGTATTGGATCACTAGAGACTCTAGTTGTGACATTGGTAGCTCAGACTTCGTCACTGCAAACACAGTTGACTATAGCTCTTGGACGTATTCAGACACTGGAGGCTAGGAAGGCCATACGTACTGATGATCCAGAGGATGCTGGTAGTAGTAGTTAGTGTAGTACCATTTTGTAGCTATCCCGTATAGCCTGCTAAGTTTTATAGGTAACTCCCAGGTAGTAGGCTGTATGGATCTTTTGTCATCTTTTAGCTATCTTGTATGCTAAGTATTATGGGTAATTCTCAGCTAGCATTACCTTAGGACCATATTTTCATTTTGTATCTCATTGTACTGGTCATTGTAACCAAACTCTCATGTATGATTATCGACATTGTTATATATGGATGTTGATTTATTTATGTCATTATTGATTTCACTTCAGTTGTATATCTCGCTGTGTGTTGTGATCTCATTTTATTTATTTTGCATATATCATGTCGCGTTTATGATTGTTTAAAATCTAACGTGTATTATATTTTTTTGTGATTTTGAAGAAAATGCCACCAAAAAGAACCGCTGCAACCACTACCCCTATGACCGATGCTCAAATTAAGGCACTTATATCCTAAGGAGTTGATGATGCATTGGCAGAACACGAAGCAAACAGAAGCAGAAATGGCGATGACAGCCATGATTTGGGAACTGGCGTAAGGAGACAGGTGCCTGTTTCTCGTGAGTGCACCTACACTGACTTTCGGAAATGTCAAACCTTAAATTTCAAGGGTATTGAAGGAGTTGTTGGTCTTACTCAGTGGTTCGAAAAGATGGAATTTATTTTCCATATAAGCAACTGCACAGTCGCATGTCAAATCAAGCTTGCTACTTGTACTATTCAAGGAAATGCCTTAACGTGGTGGAACTCCCACGTTAGAACTGTCGGTCATAATGTTGCATATGCAATGACTTGGAAAACTTTGAAGAAGATGACCGATAAGTACTGCCCAAGGGGCGAGATCAAGAAGCTTGAGATTGAACTATGGAACCTAAAGGTGAAAGTTACTGATGTGGAAAGCTATAACCAATGATTTCAAGAGTTGGCATTAATGTGTGGGAGGATGTTTCTCGAAGAATCTGATGAAGTTGAAAAATATGTCGGTGGTCTTCCCGACATGATCCAAGGAAGTGTGATGGTGTCTAAGCCAAAGAAAATGTAGGATGCAATTGAGTTTGCAACTGAACTGATGGATCAAAAGATCTGTACTTTGGCTGAACGTCAAGATGAAAACAAAAGGAAGTTTGAGGACACTTCAAGGAACAATCAAAACCAGCAACAACCTTTCAAAAGGCATAATGTGGCACGAGCCTATACTGTAGGGCCTGGGGAAAAGAAACCATACGAAGGATCTAAACCTCTATGCCCTAAATGAAACTACCATCATGATGGACAGTGTGCTCCCAAGTGCACCAACTGTAAGAGGACTGGCCATCTCACCTGGGACTGTAGAAGCCAGCATGCTGCTGCCAACAACTAGAGAGCCCAAGAGGCAAATCAAAGAGTTCTCACTTGCTTTGAGTGTGGAGCTTAGGGCCATTTCAAGAGTAATTTCCCGAAGTTAAAAAACAAGAATCAGGGAAATCAAGCTGGGAATGGTAATGATATGGCAAGGGCTTATGCTGTGGGCACTACAGGGATAAACCCGAACTCCAATGTTGTCACGGGTACATTCCTCCTAAACAACTATTATGCTTCAATTTTATTTGATACTGGTGCCGATAGGAGTTTTGTGTCTACTGCATTTAGTTATTTGATTGATATCATCCCAACAACACTAGACCATCTTTATGACATCGAGTTAGCTGGCGGTAAAATAATTTAGGTTAATACACTTATACGGGGTTGCACTTTGAATTTTTTGAATCATACATTCAACATCGATTTAATGCCAGTAGAAATTGGTAGTTTTGATGTCATAATTGGCATGGACTAGTTATCAAAATATCATGTTGTAATCGTTTGTGACAAGAAGATCGTTCTTATTCCCTTTGGAGATGAGATATTAATTGTTGGTGGTGACGGAAGCAACAACGAGCACGGGTCTCGATTAAACATCATCTCGTGTATCAAAACGCAAAAGTATTTGTTGAAAGGATTTCATGTCTTTTTGACACATGTTAACGGAAGAAAGGTTGAAGACAAGTCGGAGGAGAAGTGATCCGCTCAGACTATACCTTAAAATACATATAATATAATAAAATATAAAATATATAGTAAGAATGGTCTATAAGCAGAGCCAATGATACCGAGAAGTAGTATAGAGCTTTCCCGGGTCGTAAATCCCCAACGAGGCTGGAATGGTAAATCGATACGATCGAATGACGAATTGATGAATTGAATTGAGAAACAAATGATTTTGATTTTTAACTAAATAAACTAAAATTAATTAAAGAAAACTAAAATTATTCTACGGGAAACAAGCAGTGGAAAATGGGAACCTTAAATATACTACGGGGAACAAAAATAGTTATACGGATAAATCCTAAACTACGGGGGCATAAATAATGGCAATGAAAATCCTAAGAAATCTACGGGGAACGTAATTAGGCTAAAAATACTTAACTAAAATAATTAAAACTATTAAACTAAATTAAACATGCAATTATAGACTACCGGGAATTAAATCGCAAGCTAAATAACGAAAAATTACAAAAATAAATGTTATTAATTAATTGTTAAAATTTAAATAATTATAATATATTCTAATTAGAAAAGAAAATGTAAAAATTTTCAAAAACGGAGTTCGAAAACGAACAAAACGGTAAGAAACGAAAAATCCGGGCTCGTAAACGGGCCCGGAACTGAAATTTGGGCAAAAATCACCCTTCACAAGTTTTAATAATTTTCCTACCAATCTATTGATTAAAGAAAATTTTCTAAAAAAGAAAAATAATTTTTTGTTAATTTTTGTATTTTTTATGAATTTTTAAATATTAAATAATAATTAAAACAAAGAAAATAAAAAAAAATAAAAAATAAAAGTCTAAAAATTCTAAAAAAAATCAGATTAAATAAAGAAAAAGTTAACAAAACTAAAAATGTAAAAATGCCCAAAAGTTTACTGATATCAATTAAAGTAATTATGCTAATTAAATCTAAACCTAATGTAAATTAATTAAATTAAATAAACTAACTAAAGTGAACCTAGGGACTACAGTGGAAAAGGACACAAGGACTAACGGGGTAACTGGCTAACGCTACAAAGGGACTATCTATGTTACTACAAAAGAAGAAATTACACAAATGGTCCATCTGAGAATAAAACCGATTAACCTAAGTCCTCTATGTGATTATTAGCTTTATAACTCAAAAAATAGCAAATTAATTATCAGCTTAAGGTGAACAATTTTTTGTAAAAAGCATCTTATGATTTTAGTTGGCTTAATAAGCTGAAAGTGGCTTTTGGGCTGACAGAAACTAAATAAGCATATGGGCTTATTTTTTTGTTTTTCCTTGAGGTGTAAGCTAACAAAATAGCTAATCTCTGGGGTGACAGATAAATAGGGATAGGGGAGAGTCCTATTATAAGCTAAGTGAATCTGATTAAGCCCTTAAAAATAAGCTAGAATGAAATAAGCTATATTAAAGTTTTAATAAGTAAAACAGAAAAGGTGGACTTTAAGTTGGTTTAAGCTAACCTAAAGGAGGAATTAAGCTAAAGATTTGGGAGCTTATAAGTCTAGTAAAAAGTCTATAAATAAAAGCTAAAATATCCTAAGGCTTAATACAAAATAAGCAAGAAAAATGGGCTGAGTTATGGTGCTCAGCACCAGGGTAAGGCAATTCAGTGGCTAGGGGCTTTTTGAGCTTATGAAAAATAAGCTCTTATGAGCTTTTTAGCCAAAATAAAGCACAAACAGAATTAAAGGGGTGACTAGTGAGCTTATATTCAAAGTTTAAGAGCTTAAGGCTTAATTAAAGTTGCTGAACATTTGGGTTAAAATGGTTGTTTTCAAATAAAAAAGTTACATACATAATAAATACTTGGTGAATCTTAAAGAGACGAAACAAGGGCTTGTAGGTTGGCTAGAGCCTATAAAAAAAATAACCAAACAATAACATAACACAACAAGCACAAGAATCAAGTGCTTAAGCTGCTTAAGGCTAGTTGGGCACATTAGCTTATAGTAGGCTTATTCTAAATTTTGACAGAAAACCAAAAGGACTTAAAAACTTATTTGAACTATAAATGGTTGATGTATGTGGCTTGATAACCCCACGTCAATCAGCCAAAGTTGGCTGAGTGTGCTTGACCCATGACAAACTCAGAATCACCCATTTTGACCATATACCAAACACCCCTTTAATAAGTCGAATTCCCTTTTTCTTTGGTTTAACTCAAAATTAATTTAAAACAAGCTGATATTAGGACTAGTGAAATTGTTTAGCAACAAGAAAAACACAAGTTTGTTCACAATTTACACACGAATTCAAGAGTAACAATTGGGAAATTTAAAAACTTCAAAATAAACTTTAAACTTGCATTAAATAGCTTAAAAACAGTAACCATACATTAAAAACAAGAACTGATACTTTCAATTATAATTTAATTAAGATTTAAATAAAAATAAAGCTAAGTAAAACTAGTGTGTGTTCGGCTTGTCTTTTCTTGAATTTATATAAGCCTCAAGTCTTCACAGCTTCTTTCATTGTGTTTCTTGTGTGAGTTGAAGCTCAGCATCAAATCCTAGCCCTTAGATTAAGCTTTGTGTTTGTTTTAATGCTCAATCCGCCATTGAAATTTCTCGGGTTGAGGGGGATTGCCAACTTGGCAGGTTTAAGAGGTTAGTGGGTGGTGGGAATGGGTTTAACCGGGTAAAGGATGGGTTGGGTAAAAGGATTAGGTGTATCATGTGATGGTGGGGGAATTGAGGAGATGGCGGGAAAGGGAGTGAGGGGGGAGTCGTTATTGGCTGGCAGGTTTTTAAAAGTTTCAAAAGCACAAGAAGAACCCCTGAACTTTCAGCTCTTTTCCATTTCTTTTGTTTCTTTTCTTTTAGTTATAAACGAGTTTGGGAATTGGCATAAACAGCCCTTGTGTTTTATAAAAAAGAGTTAAAACAAGTTTAACACTATGGCAGTTTTGGCCCTTTGATTTTAAAAGAGAAAAGGAGTTTGTAAAATAACAGTTTCAGTCCCTCTCTTTATTTATTTCAATTTTCTTTATAAAACATTTTTCAGAATTGACAATTTAAGTCCCTGAGGTTTTATAAAAAATTGTTTTGGGCCAGGGTCTGGGCTTGGGTTATGTATTGGGCCCAACTGGGTGTGCTTGGGCCCAATAAGGTTTGTGGGCTTTGTATTGGGCCCAACTAGGTGTGTTTGGGCCCAATAAGGTTTAGGCTTATGTTATTGGGCTTTTTAAGGCCCAATAAGGTTTGGGTGGGTTTTGTGTGTACAATGGCTGAGATTGGCTTGTTCAAGGGCTAGGATCGGGCCTTCAAAGTCTTCATAGTCTCTGTCAATTGCACGCAAATGGGCTGTTGTCATTGATTGAGGGCCCATTTGGTCTTCACAGTCTTCAATAATATACTATTGGGCTTTCCCGGCCCATTGTTGGGTTGAGATGCAACCAATGGTATTTTACAATTACGGCTTTGGTTTTGACTGTTATTTGTTGAGTTGATTTTGACTTTGACTTTTCGGTCTTTGGCTTTGCTTTTCTTTGTCCTTTACAGCTTTTCACAATTCGTGTCTGGTTTGGTATTTTTTTGCAATGTTTTCTGTCTTTGGTGTGATATCTTTTCATGCACAACACAAGTGTAAAAACATAACTTCTTTGGCAGTTTATGTTGTTTTTGGTCATTTAGTCCGTTTTAATGGAAAAAGGTATTTGTGTATTTAAGCCATACACATGGCAATCTTGGACTTGTTTTTTGAATTTATATCCATGCATGGGGTAATATAATCGTAACTTTCTGAAACTTATAACTAAAGAAGTTACTAGCCAGAAAGTTAGTACTATACCCCTTGCTTGGTCTTAATAAATGAAGATACACCATCGTGCAACGACATGTGTTTCCTGATATATTTTTTAGATATCAATCCTCAGCCCCCCGCTAAGTCCCTCCCTGCCCCCCCCAACACCGCAGAAATATCCCATGGCCCCCACCCTCTCCCCCCCCCTACAGCCCCTGACCCCCCCATCCCACGCAGAACCACACACCCCCTCCGCCACTCCGCCCTGCTTCCTCCCGCGCTACTCCCCCCGTCCACCCTCCACCGGTCCCAAACACTCCTCCCTTATCCTTCAATACACCATAGTTCCCCTCCTAAAGTCTTACTAACTATAGGGGGGTCTTTCTATTATGTCACTTCTTTTCAATTTAATGTTTCAAGGGTTTTAATTGGTACTATCTATTAAACTTGATGGACCAAATCGTAATTTAATAAAATATAAGGTCTTGGCCAAACTCCAGCGGCAGGGGGTATATTTGTCCACTTTTCTAAACTCAAGGGTCTAAAAATGTAACATTTTGATAAAAGTAAATAAAATCATGTTTTTTTAAAACCTTACAGAAATAACTTTAATTTACGCTTCTCGTCGAGCTCGCAAACATTTCAAGATATTGATTATTTAAACGCCTTTAAACCGATTATATAATATCATTGAATACTTGGAGTAACCTTCATATTAAGGAGGTTTCATTTGGTATTATCGTTGTGACTGATTTGTTGGGTTTACAATTAAAGTTGACTTTGTCCTCAAACGTATATGAATGACTTCTGTATTATGAGGCCCGAATCCGAACAGTGTACAATAATTCCAAACTTCTTTTAATCAAACTCCAAACTCTATATTAAAAACTAAAGTTTCTAGAGTACAAACTTCGCCTAAGACTTAACATTTTTACTCAGGTTGGCGTGTGACGTGACTGTTTACTATCATTTTGGCTATTGCAACTTTTCACGTTAAGATTGTGATAAGGTCGTCAGCTTTCATTTTGGAATATTTATTACAACTACCTAGGTGAGTTCATAGCCTCGCTTTTTAATATTTTGAATATTTTATAAAACCCGCGAGGGGGATACATGCTTATTTACAAACTCTTTTACATACTCGTTTATCTTATAACAATGTGATTACTTTTCAAAGGCTTATTGAATTCATAACCCCTATATTTACAATCTTTTAAATTACTTTATAAACCTGTGAATACCTGATTATAATCCATGTAATGCAAGTGTTTTCTATTGTATGCTACCCAGATATAGTTATTGCCTAAGTAGCTTCCAGTGCCATTATTTACATATCATTGAATCATTAATTACTGTTTTGTCAGAGTTGTAGAACGTGTAATATTGTGAATAGATCTATGGGGGGGGGAGTGACGGCTCCCGTTTGTATACCCATGCTTGGGGTAGCCAAACGCACTATATTTGTCCTAATAGGTAACCTTGGCAAGTTACCTTTTCCACGGGGACATCTGTCCCTAACCAATATCACTATGGTGATTTCCCTATTAATGTATTGATGTCATGAGCTTAGATGCAATAAATAATGTTCCCCATGATGATTGTCCCTGCAATACCAGTATTTCCACTATAACTTGTATTCAACTATTACATTTCAAACCTATGAATTTCACTCAACCTTTGTGTTGACCCTTTTTATGCATGTTTATCTCAGGTAATTGAGCAACTTATAGCATGGAGTGGCATGGACATGAAGATGGCTAAAACTTGTTATCATTCACATTTTATGTTTCTAGATTTTGGGACCTGCCTTTGTAAAACTCTGATTTGAAATGAATGATAACCTATCTCTTGAATAAATGTCTCTTTTGGGTCGTTTTCTATTATTATGATTGTTGTATCCATGAAGTAATACCCCAGATTAGCTTCCGCTGCTATATTGTAAAAATGGGGGTGTTACATTCTAACTTATGTTTTTTAGCACTTTCTTCACTAAGAGTTTCTCTTGCTCTTTTTCTAGCAAGTGATTTATTTCTTCTTCCTCCAGCTGTCCTAGAACTTTCTTTTATAGCTTGTTCAGCTATAACATCATCTTGCGGAACTATCTCTTCTTCAACTAGTTTTGAAGATTCTTATTGAAGAACAAATCCTGATCTCTTCATAACTTCCTTTTCAATCTCAAAACCCATAGGTATAAAAGCCTGATTTTGATCCCATACTCTTTTAAATATAGGTCTAATGTCTTCATAGCTCATTCCCTTGAAATGACTCATCTTGTATCCACCTTTGTTAGGATCACATAAATGGATCCGAACAAAGAAGCTTCGGTCACTCGAAGATACAAGACAAAAGTCTAGCTCGAAAGATTATGTTATTTAATGTTTATTATGTATAAGGGCCAAGATGTAAAAAGCTCAAATAGAAAGCCCTCAAAGGCAAATCCTTATTAGTATAAATACTCCTAGTTTAGTCAAAATTAGGTTAGCTTCTCCATTATTATTTTCCATCTTAAGGGTTTGTAGCCTCTCTTTGTTTCTTTTAATAAAAAAGTTCTTAATGTTTAATCTTTGGTGTCATTGATCTTGTGCTTCATACATGGAATGATCTAGGGATCCTACAATTGGTATCAAGAGCCTACAAGATTGATGTATTGATTTGGTTTTTTTTATTGATTTCGGAAAAAAAAGGAGGTTTTTGTTTTTGATTATTTGTTGTTTTGATTCTTGATTCAAAGATGGCTTATGTTTAATCTAATATCATTCAAACCATCTTGTTAGCAATCAACGATCTAGTGTTTTTCCTTTGTTCTTGTTGTTTTGGTTCGAAAAGTGTTAATAAAGACGTGGGGATCGAACGAGTTTTAGTCGTTTCGATCGAACGAGCGACATTCTTTGTAGATCGAACGAGTGGTTCGAACTAGGCGATCGAACAAGGCGTTCGAACGAAGGGAGGCTCGAACGAGGGGAAGTAAAAGAGGTTCGAACGAGGGGAAATCAAAAACGTTCGAACGAGGGGAAATCATAAACGATCGAACAAGGGGAAATCGAGAACGATCGAACGAGGGGAAATCAAAAAACGTTCGAACGAGGGACGATCGAACGAGGGGTTCGAACGAAGTGATCGAACGAAGGGATCGAACGAGGGGTTCGAACGAGTGGAAAACAAGGACGATCGAACGAGTGGAAATCAAGGACGATCGAACGAGTGGACTTTACGTTGTAAAGTGTTTATTACCTTGGATGACTCCAAAATAACATGGTTTTGAGACTTTGTTTTAATATACCAAAGTGTATGCGGAATCCTACACTTTTTAATACTCTAGAGGTAAATTATCCATGAAACAGTAACAACCAAAGAACAATGAATAAATCACAAACTGCTTCAATATTATTAGTTAAATACGAGTACTCTTATAGTACTAGGGTTACAAACCTTGAAGCTATTCTTTCTCTCAAATGTATCTAAAACTCTTAAGCATAAGCAACTCTATATCAACCTTAAACTAGGATCTCCTTTTATATAAACAAGGAGTCCTTTACAAGATAAAAGCTGAACTATATGGAAGTTGTTACAATTCAAATACAAATAGAACAGATATACATTCCTTAATTTTCTCTTTGCATCCTTATCTTGAATCAGCCAGCTTCGTGACCATGCAGCATTAATGTAATCTTATCCTTCTAGCAATATTAACTAACCTGGCATACTAAGTTTGTACTGGCAGTAACTACTCTATTATACTGTTAGTTATACCTTGGCAGTATTAACTCTTGTGAAGATTTATTCCCAACAATCCTCCCCTAAACTTGTGATTTATCTTCAAATTCCAAGTTTCTTCTGGATTAAATCTCCTAGCCTTCTTCTTTTGCTGATGATTCTTTTAAACATCCTTCTGATTCTGCACTTGAGACTTCATCCAACTTTTAAACATCCTTCTGCTTCTAAACTTGATTCTTTTAAACATCCAACTTTTGTCTCTTAACAGTTTCCTCTTTTCTTGGAAAGAGATTTCCTTTCCTTTTTGCACCGGTATTCATTAAACAACTTCTTCCCATTCCTTCTTAGTGTATCAACATCTTCTTCCTCAATCTTTTCAGGAGACTTCATCTTTTTAGGAGACTTCATCTTTTCAGGAGACTTCATCTTTTCAGTTCCATGCTCCATAGGCTCAATGTGTTGATTAAAATCCCAAATCTTTTCAAATATTAGCCTAATCTCATTATAAGACATTACCTTGAAGTCACTAATCTTGTAGTTTCCCTGATTCTTCAAGTATTTGATCATATTTCTCCTTGCCTGGGCAACTGTCTTTGGCTTCATCTTTAGAGCATGATACCTGATAACTGAAGGATCATTCCAATCTATCTTCTTAGTAGACTTGGCTTCAGACATAGCTCTTTGTCTTTCCTTTTTATCCCACTGTCTAGCAATTTCTTCATCTCTTGCAATCTGTGCCCTTTGTTCTTCATTCATTTGCTCTTCCAGTCTGATGGCTTCAGCAAAACTTAATCTTTCTTGTTCAATCTCCTTCTTAGACTTTTTCTTGGGCTCAGAATCTGTCATTATTGCTTTTCCCTTATCTTTTCTTGTCCTTTGCTCTTCACTCCTTCTTCTATAAGTGATAGTTCTTCCAGCAGTACTAATATTCTCTTCAGCAGTACTAACTACTGGCACTTCACTAGCAGTACCTTTTGTTGCAAACCACAGTACTAATTCACACTCCCTTTCCTCACGTCTTCTTAATCTTGAATAGACTTCCAGTGGAGTCACTTTCTTTGAATAAAGGGTTCATTTTCAGTACTAGCCTTTCACTTGAAACTTCTACATCAATAACTCCTCCCCTGTTTGTAAGAATCATCTTCAATGTCTTCATCATCTGAAAGAACAATCCTAGCTTTTCTCCTTGCTTTCCCAGTCTTGATTTGAGACTCTAGCTTCTTGACCTTGAGAATAAGCTTATTAAATGCAGAACTGTAGGTTTTCTTTGTCTTCCTCAAGTCATCCTCTAAGACTCTAATCCTGTCAGATAGTTTTGTGATAAACCAAAAATCCGTTCAATTCCATCAAGATTCAAGCTACCCTCCATCACTTCCTAAGTAGAGAACAACATGGAGAGGTGATCAACGGGGTAGAGGAAAGTGGTGTTCCTACGCCAGGTGATGATTTGTGGTGTGGGAGTTTGTTTGTGTTGGTGATTGGTTTGTGTTTGGTGATTGTTTTTTTGGTGATGGTTGTGGATATTGTGAAAGTTTTTTTGTTGGTGATGTAGTGATCAGCAGCAGTGGTATTAATAGGATAGTGTGAGTTGAAGGTTCAGTAACGAGGTAAGGTGAATGGGAAAGGTTAGAGGATGTGATTCATGAGAAGCGAAGTGAAGGTGCAGAAACAATCTAGCATAGTAGGGAATAAAGGTAACTTCCTGCCTGAATACCCTTTAGTAGCCTCTTCAATGTTGTTAAAAAAACTTTGTTGCTAAAGAAGGGTATACAGAGATATGTTTTCTTGAGTGTTTTTTGTTGAAGTTGGTTTCCTCTGCATATCAGCAATTTGGAATGAACCTAGGTAACTTTAAAAAACTTACGGGGGCTAGAAATATTAGACACCATATGCTCAAAAATCATCCTAGAAAAATTATATTTCCTATTGGTAGCTAAACAGATAACATCAGTGGCAATGTTACTACTCAACTGCTCCTAAGCAGTCTTCTTTGGGCTAAGGCAATGAAGAATATTATAGAAATAAAGAAAACCCTCCCATTGAGGTGAAAAAGCACCCTTTTGAAAAGTTAACTTATCTGAATCAGTGTGATATCCCATAAGTGCCAATTGCACAAAAATCTCTGAGTTGGGAATAGAAGAAATACCATCTTGATCATCCAACTTGAGATGTCGTCTCAAAGATGCTTCGGTGATCGACATTGAGTGACCATCAATGGTAGCAGTAATCTGAACTTCTCCATTGTCATTAGTAGTAGCTTCAGCAGACCTCCAAAACTGTTTGATAAAAGAAACATAAACATCTGGCTTCTTGTGAGGGCATAGCAAATTGCGACTTCGATTTAGGAAATCGATGACTTAATGAAACCCTGCACTTCCTGTAGATTTCTCTAAAACGCCTACCATGTTGTGCTTGTCATAAAAATCCAAATTTGCCATGAATAAAGCTGTGAGTAATCGAGTGGGCAAAATGAACGTGAGGAAAATATATGAAGTTTTTGGAGAAAGTTAATTAATATTTAAATAGAGAAAACGTAGAGATAATGGCTGTGACCGACTAAAGAATATGAGTTTATCGACATTAATCAAACTTATATATAGAAAGTGAATCACGAAAATGTCCATATTTATCAGAACCCCTATATCATAGGAATTCTGGGCAGAATTAACACAACGCTCTATAAATTAAATGAAAAATCAGTTAGGCCCAAACAGTACTAACGGTCATCTAGGCAGTACTAAATTTGGTCTAGCATTACTAACAAAGCCTAGCAGTATAACTTCTCCACCGCAAAAAGCAGTACAAAACTCCAAAACTTTTGAAACCATCAAAAAAAGCTCAACAATATCTCTTCTGTTTTAAGAGCTCACATTCATCTACCCTCAATTCTTTTAACTCACTTTGCACTCTGTCTGTTTTTCACACATCTCTCTGTCTATTTTTAAGCTCACCAATTCTCTTTATTCTTTTTTTGGCTCACCGCGGAGAGCGGGCCGAGAGCACGCGTGAGCGAGAGTTGTTGGCAAACCTACCAGCCATTAACGGATGTTAAGTAATCTTTTACACAACAGCCGTTTGCTTTGGACCTAGCCAATGCTCATTTGTTAAAAACATGTGCATTGATGACCATATATTTTTGAGTAAACTTTCAACTATCGAACGGATTTGAAAGTCTTTACCAATATCCGAGTTGCTTTGACTAGCCAATGCTTCATTGTAAAAAACATGGTGTGCAATGATGAACATATAGTTTTTTTTTTAGTAAACTACAACTATCAACGGTTTTAGAGAAGTCTTTACCAATAGCCGTTTACTTTGGACTATCAATGCGTCATTGTAAAAAACCTGGTGCATTGATAAACCATATAGTTTTAGTGAGTAAACTATCAACTATCAACGATTGATAAGTCTTTACCAGTAGCCGTTTGCTCTGGATAGTCAATCTTCATGTCTAAAAGACATTGTGAACTGATGACCATTTGTTGTGTCGGTGTTTAAAACCAACACTTGAAGAACAAACAACCATCCCCCCTCAAATTAATGAACCATGAGTAACCAAATTCACACTTCATTGCTTTATACTGAAAGAGTTTTAGCTCAGAACCACGAAAACATAATCGTAACCATTTTTCTTAGTTCAGCATAATAAATGTAACTAACAGCTTAACAATGAGACTAGAAATAACTAAGCATACTAACTATAAGTAACAGTTTTTGACAAACAGTTTTAATAAACAAGCAGTACAAAAATTAAAACTAGCAGTATTAACTTAACAAAGACTTAAACAGTACTGCAATATTTAACAAAACTTTACGAAACCAAACAAGAGATTTGGGGCATTAGGTATTAGAAGCATTAACTCAATGACTTTGACTGACCAAGTACTGAAATCACCAGCATCAAAACCATTTAGTAAAAGAACTGCTACATTATGATCATTGTCAATCTTAACCAGTTTAATCAACTTTTTTAAGCATTGCATCCTTATAAAATATTGCCTAATCTCAATATGTTTTGTTTTAGAGTGTTGAACAGGATATTTCTATTATGCCAGATAGTACTTAGTATTGTCAATATAAATAACAAGTATTCATAGAAATTGTACCATAGTCTAGCCAGTTGGTTTTTTAGGATCCATAAGAGCCTGTCTATAACAACCTGCAGTCAGCCAACATAATTCAGCCTCAGTTGTAGAAGATGGCAACTACAGTTTGTTTTCTTGCATTTGCCAAGAGATTCAGCTATTTCCTAAAAACTGACACCTCCAGTTGTTGAGCTTCCTATCTATGTAGCTCCAGCATAGTCACTACAGTTTAAGCAACTAATTCCAGATGGAGAATCCTTAAAAAACCAAAGGTCCTTTAATGATGGGTTTTCTTTAAGGAATCTAAAAATTCTCTTAATAGCTAAGAGATGGGAAGACCTGGAGAAGACCTGAAACCTGCTCATGTCACACACTGCAAAAAACATGATATCCTTGCCGTGGTAAGCATTAAGGTACATCAAAGAGCCTATCATAGATCTATAAAGATGTTCATCAACATCAGCAGCATCTCCATCTTGAACCAAAGGCTTTTCCAAATCTGTTGGAGTAGAGGCAGACTTCACATCTGAGTAGTTGAACTTTCTCAAAATCTCATGGACATATTTATCTTGACTGATAAAAATTCCTTTCTTTTTCTGTTGGACCTGTAATCCCAAAAAGAAGGTGAGTTCTCCAAAAACTCTTTGAAACTTTATCCCATATCATAAGCTTCTCAAACTCAATCACATAGATTCCTGTCTTTTGTAATATCCCAAAGATAATGTCATCCACATAGATTTGAACAAGCAAGAATAGCCCTTATGTCTCTTGATGAATAATGTTTGGTCAATCTTTCCTCTTTCAAAACCATTGCACAAGAGATAATTTGCCAAAGTGTCATACCAGGCTCTTGGTGCTTGATGCAGTCCATATAATGCTTTCACTACCTTATAGACTTTATCAGGATGGTCAGGATCTTCAAAACCTGGAGGTTGACATACATATACCTCCTCTTCAATCTGACCATACAGGAAGGCACTTTTTACATCCATTTGGTAGACCATAAAACCCATATAAGAAGCATAACCCAGTGAATATTCCTAATGGCCTCAATACCCCTGTAGCCACAGGAGTAAAGAACTTCATCATATTCAATGCCCTCTTCTTGAGAAATGTCCTTGAGCAACAATCTGCTTGTTTTTCTGATGACAATCCCCCTTTCATCTTTTCTTGTTTCTGTATACCCAATTATGTACAATTGCTCTATGACCTTTAGGTAAATCCACAAGAATCCAGACCTTTTGCAGTTTGAACTAAAGAAGTTCCTCCTGCATTGCTTCTACCCATGCTGGATCTCTAAGAGCTTGAGAAACTCTTTTTGGTTCTTCCTGAGAGAGGAAACAAACAAAAAGACATGTATGAAGATCCTGATGAGTCTTCCCTTCATATATAGCACTAAGAAATCCTTTTTCAGAGTAAGAAGTTTTCATCCTTCTTGTCTGAACAGATGACTGCACATCACCAATCACATGCTCAATTGGGTGATCTTTATGAATTCTTGTGTGAGGAGTAGTAGGGACTGCATAAGATTGAGGAATGTTCCCCAATTCAATTTCTTGGTCCTCCACATGTGAGTCTTCAGATGCAGGACTAGGTCCTACCAAGTCTTCAGGAGTAGCAGTATTAACTTCAGGGAGAGCAGTACTAACTTCTCTACTACCAGTAACTAATACAGGTCTGGGCAGTATTTAACTTTTGTGATCACATACCATTTTCCTTAAGACTGCTACATCATGAGACCCTTCTGTACATCCTCTTCTCATGTAAACACATCTTTATCTTCTATTTGAGCATCATCAACAATTCTTGGTGAAGCATCACCAAAATAGGAAGCATCCTTCCAAATGCATTGCAAAATCCAATCTTGCTCTTTAGATGATAGAAGATGTGCCTAGACTCAGAAACTCCTTGTATACCTGCAAAATCAATAGAAGATTTTCCTGCATCCATTGGTACATAATTCATTGATTAAGTTAGAGAATCAGGATCAAACAGCCACTTTGGACCATTTCCTTCTATCATAGGCTTATTCTCTAAGAACCCAAATTGATTCAAGTTTTCCTGATCTTTTCTGGTTCTAATGTTGTATACCCTAAAAGCTTAGCTACTTAAGGAATAACCAACAAAGAAACTTCCATCACTCTTGCATCAAAACTTGCCCAAATTATATAAGGTATAGAGAATATAACATGCCAACCAAAAGTTTCATGAAGCCTATATCTGGTTTAAAACCCTAAATAGTTCATAAGGAGTCGTTGTTACGAGGCCTAGACATTAAACCCTATTTTGCACATAGCAACAGTAGAAACTGCTTCTTTGCCCAAAATAGTGGTAGGTAACTTAGAGTCAACTAACATAGTTTCTAATAGCCTCAATTAGTGACAATTCTTCCTTTTAGCTAAAACCATTTTGCTGAGGAGTCCTAGGTACACTATATACACTTTAATACCGTTTCTCCCTACAGAAATCATCACATCACCTTTGTTTTTAAATCTATGTCCCATTAATCACTTCTTGATTTATTTTTAACTTTCTTATCCACTATGTAATACTACCTCTTTGAAAAAGTTTTTAGGATCTCACTTGTTTTCCAACCTTAGTTGTTAAAAAGAAAGCCCATGAAAATCTACTGATAAACATCAGTGACTACTAGCAGTACTTTATATGCAATTAAACTAACTAACAAAAGATGACCAAATATCCATGTGTAGCATAAACAATGGCTTAGTAATAGGATTAAAGGCCTTGGTCTTACAAGAGGCTCTGTGTTGCTTTCCTTTAAGATAGGCAACACAAGATTGGTCATGTCTCAATCTATTTAAAGGCTAATCTCTTACAAGATTGTTTCTTTGACAATTTAATTATATTCTTAAAGAATTATAATGACCATGCCTCCTAGCCAGAGCATTGATTACATCAGATTAGCTTTGCAACTAGACAATTTAAACTATCTTTAGGAAACCTATTATTAATCTATCAAACTGTAACATGTTATACCGTCTAGGATTTTAAGAGAGTATATGTTTTTCATCAGGCAACTTAAAATTAGAGATAGGACAAGACAATCAGAGTCATAAAAGAACATAGATTCTTTTTGTCACACATCTGTGAGACACTAAAGATTGAACTTAAACTCTTTTGACAAAGTAAACATCATCATAAACAAGATTACCAGTTTTGAATAGTAACTGTACCAGTACTTCTGCCTCCACATGCTCCTCCACCAAAAAGTATCATAACCTCCCATCAAAGTCTTTGAAATCAGAAAGATGGGATATTTTCCATTCATGTACCTTTGAGCAACCACAATCAACAAAGGCCTTTATCATTAGTAGTGAATTGCTCTGCACATAAAACATAATAAGTAGAGATTTCTTGTAGGACCCAATAACAATACTGAATTGGATCTGCCTCGTGCATCAATGTAATTATAATTGGTTGAAAACCAGTGAGGCCCCATATGGGTTTTGATGGTATACCAAACCAACATGCTGAGGTTAACAGCATTAAACCCCTTTTTCCACACAGATTAACATTTTGCCTACAGAATTAACTTTTGCCTACCAGTATTAACATTTTGATTAGAAGACCTTTTTGTTAATGATGTTTCTCTTGTAAAAGGGCCTGTGAACTGTTGATTGTGCTTGATTTTGAAAATATGTCCTTGGTCTAGCATAATGAACTGTTGATTTTGGGTGAGCAGTATAAGAAGGCCTTGCAGTATTAAAAGACCTAGCATACTAAAATGTTCATGCCAGTGTTAACAACCTAATAGTAATAACAGCCTTGCATTATTAACATTTTTAGGCCGTCCTATCATTAAGACTGGTCAAGGAACCATATGTTTTGTGTACATTAGGTCAGCTGTATTGAATTGTGATTCGAAAACTTCCACAGATATAGCATTCCTTTTGTTATTAAAAACAAAGTTACATCGTAATTGATTGGATTTTTAACCATTCCAATTTCTTTGGTTTCCTCTAGGTCTTTGTGACATGTACATTTCTGCATACCTAACTGACCTCCTAACTGGTTTTTCAAGTTTAACAAACTCTTTCTTAGTAGCAGTAGGTATAACAGTTTTTTCCTTTTTCAACCTTAGGGATAGGCTCAACATCATCCTCATCATCTGACACCCAATCTTCATTTATTGGAGCATCCACGTTATTCTCTCTAGCTTTCATATTTTTTCTTCCTAACTTTATTAGCAAGACAGAAAAACTTTCTTTCCAAGCTTTTAGTCCACCTTATGTGGAGACTAACAGAGCTAGAAGCAGTCTTTTGTTGTTGTTTTAAAGAGGATCACAGTATTCTCCTTAAATTATCTGACTCTTTAGCACAACCAGTGTAAGGCTTTGCACAGAATCCCTAGGACCATACTCATTTACCTTGATGTTTGTTTGAATTCTTCTAACCTGAATAAGATAAGTCCAAAAGGTTGTAGGTCCTATTAAGAATTAAAGGAAGAGGTGGTGACACCTTAATATATAACCAAAACCCTTTTTTGCTTTTGTCAGATATCTGACTTGCTAAACAACTGATCTAAGTCTTTTGATGATTTTTCAAACTTTTGCAATTCCTTAACCAAACCCCTCCTTTTCTTCCTTAAACCTTATTTCGAAGTTCAGTCCTAAGTAATCCCATTGGATACTCTTTGTACCTAACACTCTTTTAGAAGCAAAAGCAATTTTCTTAGAAAAAGGACATCAGATTTCCTTTATATTAAAGAATTTAGTCCTCCAAAATTTGATAAAACCACTTTTGAAGTAGAAGCTTTTAAAACCAGTATCATCTAATTTTAACAAGTAAATCATATAATTTTCTTTAGAGCTGCATAGTTTTGCAAACAAGAATATTAGAACAAGAAATTTTTAACATTTGTTACTCAGAATCTAAGATGCCATGAGAGCCATTGATTTGCTTGAATTACTTCCTCTGCCATTAACTCCAATCAAATTCCAGCACCACTATATCACTCCATTACCTGTTTCAGAAGCATCTTCAATCCTTACTGCCTAATGACTACCTTAATTCCAATTTCGTGTTGTCTTACTCCTTGGTGCTCTCTTCTTTTGCAAAATTTCCCATTTTATGGTAAGTTGAAACATTCAACTTTGATTTATCAAACCAAGCATTACTACTTCCATCAATGATGATCTTCCTTCCAGTTTGCTCCGATAGAACTTTCTTGCCCTCATGCTTAGCCGTGCCATATCCACTTTATATCCATTTCTTACCAAATCATCATCATCGATTTGCCTCAAGATCTTCATGACTAGTTGAATGTGTGTATATCTTATATCATAACCCGAGGTCTAATCCGAATCGGGTAAGAGTTTTTCTAAGAGAGAAACAACTATGAGAGAGAAGAGAAATAGTTTAGAGCGAGAAAAGGTTTATCTTTGCAAATGAATATTTGACTAACTTGTCTCTTCCAAAGTTGGAAGAGACTATATATAGTACTTACAATATACCGGGTATTTGAACCCGACTTAAAACCGAAAAACGTACTATTAACTATTAAACTACGAGCTATATAAAACAGTAAAATACACGGGGTGACCGAGTCTTTTTCTAATATCTAACAATCTCCCCCTAAGGGAGGTCACCCTAAAAATGCCAAACTTTATTACTTCCGTCATTAGCTCGTGGACATTTAATATCTTGAACGTTTGAGTAGAGATCATTTTGATTTTATCTACACATGTCTTTGACTGTGAACTTGAGCTTTCTTAGATCATTGCCCAAACATAATCTTACATCATCTTGTAATAATTCGCCATCTTGTGCACTTGTGAATGAATACTTGACATAAGAGGTTTGCTTGAAGCCATTTACACCTATAGAAGGTCTTTCATAACATCATAACAAGTGTAGGTCGTGTCTGAGCATTAGGTTATTTACTTGACATCTCAGGAACTGGGAATTTCCATCTCCATCTCCATCTTTACGATATCCTGTAATGAAACAGTTAGCAATAAAGAGAAAATTGATTTGAAAAGACAGTCTAAGTGTTTCTTATAAAAGACGTTTGTAACACTTCGAAAGTTTTGATTGTTTGTCAAATGATGAATAACCGTCAATTCTTATACTGGAACAAGTTTGATTCACACAGAATCGCACCATTGAATCATTCCATGGACACAAGTTTTGATTTCTTTGTAGAATCGCCACAAGTAACCTACTATACTTGTTAGATGTTGGCTCTAAGCAGGATTTCCATCTTCATTGTGAAAAACTATCGTTTCCACTCGGGATTTCTCTGGCAATATCACAAGGATAATGCGTAGGACTCTTAAGATGGACTTGTTTCCACAGTGTGTGAAAGACAAGATAATTGGATATGTGTCCTAACGAGATTAACTGACGATCTCTTGGCTCTAGACTCAATAGTGCGTTTTGGTTTTAATAATCGGAGGCTGGAGCAGACTGCCACCTTTTCAATATCAACTAACTCGGAGTGAGAAAGTCAATAGATAACGTGTTTTATCTCCGTGAGAAATGAAACAGAAATCTTTTGAAAGATTCTGAGTGGCTGGGGAGGGTTGTGCATTGCATCACTGGGTCCATGATGACGATCTTCAATGTCAGCAATCATCTTAGTGATTCTGGCAGCATATGAATTGACCCGGTTTCTGCCTAAGTGAAAGGAGGGCTTCTTTCTTTACACCCTTTATCTTTACAATTCTTTTTAATTCTTCAACCCCTTCAGTGCTTACCGAGACTTCATGACTAGAAAACCTTTTGTTTATCCAGTACTTAGCTGCCCATCTCAGTCCGCACTTTCTCCCCTTATTCCACACTTTTACTCCTTTTTCCATGTCATACCTAAGGACTTCTACACTAACTAGTGGATTGTCCCTGGGTAGATCCCTCCGGTTTTGGCTGGATCATCAGGAATAGTACCTAACCTTACCAACCTTATAACTCCAATTAAGTAAACTGCATGGTCGGTCTTTTGGTACAGTTCTCCTTTCCATAAAACCATTGAAAATTCAATTAAGGCACTTATGATATAAATATCAAAGCGTTTAGTACCTCGATCGTTTTTTATTTTCGAACGCTCCCCCTCAAAAGTGTGCTGTCGGTATTCGAAAGTTGTTTAAGCACGTTTTGGGCGGAGTATATGAGTCCTAATAAGCACAGTAAATTATACACATATTTTTTTAAACACATTTTTCTCCCCTTATCAGCAACATATTTTTAAACCCCTTTGACATTTTGATATCAATTTTGGATTTTAAATAGTTATAAAATTTGGGAGAAAATGTGGGCCTTTAATTCGCAAGTCTGTAGAGATCCGTATAACTCTCCCCCTCAATTTTTCGCTTGAGGGATATATATTAACTCCTACACCTAACCACAATAGATATAACTACTAACTAATGACAAGGTATAATATTCACAGTAAAAAAAAGATTTGACCGTTTGCTTGTACTTGACGATTTTCCGTCACGTTTGTTCTGTTGATCCAGCCTTTCGTCAATATCTCTTACTCATCCTCCAACAAAGCTATCCAACTTCGTGATAGGATCCTTCCCTGAATCTGTAGTCTTTTCTCGATATCTGTGATGAATCCCTTTGCTTCTCTCTTGTCATCCTCTGACCACTTACCTGGTCTCCATGCCCCTTATTGTACTCGAACAGATTGAAAGTCTTTTAACCATTTTAGTCCCAGCTTTTTCCATGACTCTGGTGTCAACATCCCATCAACTAAACTTGTGAAGCTCATTCACCACATCAGCTCTTGATTATTTCTGTCTTTGTAGACAAACTGCCTTGGCTTAGGGAACGATCGTATAGTCCATTCTTTGAAGTAATAGTCGCTGCATCCCAATTAGACGTTCTAAGGATTGACCTTTGGTTGATAGCTTTTCAATTCCCGAGTTGAAGTCTCCCACACGATTTCCTGATCTCCAGGGTTCTTATCCACAATTGACGGCAGTGTAAGACTAGTCTTGTCTGTCCTTGGGCAGATAGGTAGTGTGAGCTTTGCCTAGTGGATATTTGAGAAGGACAGATTTCAAAATCCGTTTTGGTTTGAAGATTTTTGAATCCTTTCCCGAGATCTGTATTCATGTTAATCAGCTCGCGAGAATGATCTCTCCGAGGTAAGTTATAACCAAAATTTTTCAAACACATGACACTGACTTACACTGAGAATTCGCAGTGCGTATCGACAGCTTCTAACGATCAGAGGACCCACTGTGTTTGATTGATATAGAATTCTTCCTCCTAAACCACTAGTGATTGATGCATTAGACCGCACTGATGTCATATTCCGCGTTCACTCTCAACCCCTTAAACGAAGGAACCATTCTTCAAGTTCCGAAGTTGAGTAACGATACGGCTTTTAGTTGTGTTTGGATATGGATAAGTGCAATTCTTCGCTCTTTTCACCTGTCAGAAGATGTGCCCAGATCCCTGTTTGAAGAAGAATGGCGGTTGAATGGATTACGCGCGTAGCCTGGTGGACCTCCTAAGGCATGGTTCAATATAATTATCCTCAGAATTTGAAGACCCTCAGGATTACACAAATCAAACCTTATTTGTCAGCAAACTGTTGTGGCATTTCATCCATCTGATATTAAAGAAAGACACCTGTTTTAGTGAAAGGCTTTTAACAAGGTTGAATGTTGGTCCCTTCTAATCAGCTTTGCAGGCTTTCTTCTTTCCCGTTCGTCTGCAGAACCAATTTAGATGAAATGAACCCAATATCATACGTCACCTTTTAAGCTTGTTTTCCTCAGAACTTTATATGTTTTGTTGGCGTATGCATTTTCCCAGTTGTGTTCTGGCTCCGGGAAATCATTCGGGGAATTGTCCATATCTGGTTCAGGCGTAGCAGGTCTCTCACATTTCTGGAATCGGCTTAAACCACTAGTGGTCGACACCTTGGGAAATGTTGAGCATTGTCATGTCCTCCATATCTAGAGTCATTCCTTTCATCTGCTTTGATATGTCATCTGAAGATTGTTCAGAGGTGTATATCTATTCGGGATCAGAATCTGAGGCATCTGAAATAGGTCAGCCACCATAACTCTTGTGGTCAGTGTGATCTGCCATCCAGTTGAGGTGAAAGAGGTGTTGTTTGGACGCAGATGCATTCAGGACTCCCTTTGATTTTCCGTGAACTTATGGTCAATCCTCTTTCGTAAGGAGGTTTAGCTGACCCCAGAATCGGCTGATCAATCGCTTTTCTTTGTAGACCTACCCTGTTTTTTAAATTTTTTAGAATTTATTGATTATTGCCACCCCGGCGCAGCTTGAAGGGCCTTCATCATCATCATCGTCTTCATCACATCACTATCATGCTTTCTCTTGTGGTCTTTACACCTTGTCTGCAACTTCCTTATCCATGAGCGTCTTCATCCGCTATCAAAGCTTCCATGAGAAGCCTGGTAATAGACGGTATTGGTAGGGGGTTTATTTGTTAGCAGACCTTCTTCTTATTCATGTGACCAGAAGAAGCACTTTTTAGATCAAATTTCTCAAGATCAACTTTAAATCAGTTGACCTGATGGAGTAATAGAATCTTGTTTTCTACCTCATCTTGGTACCTTTTTGGCTTATTATAATCTCCTTCGGAGTCTTTTCTCAATTCCTGATTCTTGACAGACTCTGGGGCCAGGCACACAGAGTAATTTCTCGATTAAATCGTAAGTGTGTCGTTCAAGAACCTTAAGGAGAGCATCATCAAGTTTTCGTTTCCTAAATGAATTATCACGCCAGCCGTAAGGAACTTGGGATCTTATTGAAGCCAAAACATCAGTCTTCTTCACTTCAGACATCTCTTGCTCCAATCTTGCTACTCTTAACTGAAGGGCAATGAATGGAGTGATTTCAGGGAGAGATGTGGTAATTGTTGTAGCTTCAGTGTTGATTAGTGGAGGAGTGACCAGTAATGATGGCTCTGAAGATGTGACATCTATGAAGGGATCAATCACGGGAGGAGCTGACGTTACTGTATGATGACTAGGATCAGGTATAGTGGAATCAAACTCCTCTCTAGCTATTAGTATTATCTCTGAGCATCTTCATGTTGGTTGGTCATGAAGAAATTGATCCCCAAAGTTAACAGTGTCATCGAGATTTTTTAGGGAAGACATAGAACCAGAATGACTTTCTAGTTTATCATTGAGGACACGTTCGCCTGTTATGACTTTCAGTTTTCATGAATCCTTGGTAGGCTGTTGCAATGAATTCATCATCCATGTGCGAGGGTTTGGTCCATCAAGAGACCATGTAATTTTCTATGAGTCTGATCCAGTCTGGTCTTCTTGCATGGGCTCAGGTCTGGTCCCGCCTGAGCCTCATGACTTTCTCAGGTCTGATACAGGAATGCTTACTCCTGAATGGACTGGTAGACGAGACGAATTCCCCTTGAACTTTGTCACTATAGGAGCACCAGATTCTGTTCCACTTTCATTTCTTTCTGAATCAGATGTTGATGACGAATCATGGACCAATTTTCTCTGATGTACATCTCCAGGTTGAGACGAAGACCCGAAGTCGAATCATGAGAGCTTGATCACGCTGCAAATCCAAACTGATCATAAGTATCATTTCTTCATAGACAGATTGACCAGCGGAATTAGCTACTTGTTCTTCAGTAACAACGGCCTTTCCCTTCCCTACATACTTCATGCAGTTTGGGATTTGGCTTTTGAACCTGTTCCCTGATCGTACTCCTCACCTGGTGCCCGACCTTTAGTGGCAGAATGGCTGATCTAAGCTAACTTGATAGCTTAGTTCCAGTCAGCATCAATCACCTTCTCCTTCTCCTTTTCCAGTTGTTTCCCAAAACGCAACTCCATAGCTAGTACGGAGATCATGGATCATTACCTTCTTCGTGATGAATAGTTTCCAAGTTTTGATCTTCAGTCATCTTCGTCAACAAGTTTTGTGAAGTCGGCTTTCCTCTCACTTTCTGTGGAAGCTTGCGCCTGAAGTTTCTTTGTCGTGGAGGAGCTGGCTTGGATGGTTTGACCGGTGTGGTGGTGTCGGGCTTTTTGGGAGTAGCACGCTTTGTTGCTGGTTTGCACGCTTTGCACTTACTCGAGGATTTTTACTAGTATTCCGCAGACAAACCAGTTTTCAGATAGTTGGGATAATAATAGGATTGTTGAATGGCGTCAGTTATCAGGGGAATCGGGATTGCCAGTCCAAACACTTTCAACCTGTCCCCTTTAGGACAAACTTAAGATGTCCTAAGACATAATCATCTCCATGTGATGACCCAGAATCCATGATGACTAGGATGTTAGTTTATTTCTTGCCAATAATAGATTATTACTTTGGAAAATCGTCCATAAGGGATGAGAGAGGAGTTGCTTTCCTTCGTGGGTTGTCTTCAACTGTGTTTTGTGGCTTTGCTTTGTGTGAGAAAAAAGTCTGGATCCCTTGAGTAAACTCTTCCCATATTAGCTCTGCATGATCAACATTAGTTTGGGTGACGATTCCCCACAGCATTTGCAGAACTGGGTGTCTGGGTTTGTCACTGCCAGACATCTTTCCTGTCAAGCACTGGTTGAGCAAGGATAGAATTGCCTCAAAGGAGAATGCAACCATAATTAGTCCGTATACTAGAGACAAAAATCCTACAGTTTCATGATATCCCAGCTCAATAACAAAATCTAGCACCGTGTGCACCAGTCGGAGGTAACACAAAAGGGTGAGATGAGGTGACAGGAGTGAATCGCTAATGCCTTTGCTTAAGAAAGATCAGCACTTAGATCGAACCATTGTTTCATCCAAGTGACAGCTATAAACCCCAGTCTTTCTCATTATATGACATTGTCTACCAGAACTGTTGCCGGTTATAGCAGGAACATTTGCAGATGCAGTCAACGCTTGGAAGAAGTTGGTATTCTTCAGAATGTCCACTGATATCTGAAAGATGGGATTCTTTTGGATCTTTTGTGCATTGAATAGGAGGTTGCTTTTCCCGATTGTTAACCACTGAGAGCGTGGAACAATCTGCTCATCAGTTCTTGTAGGAGGATTGAGCGGGAACATTTTGTTCTGCCATCGAATTCTGCAATAGAGCATTTAACAAAGAAGACAACATTGCAGAGAAAACGAAGTTAAAGACGAACATTTAAGCAATTGACAAAATCAAGTACAGCGCGAATGATTAGAAAGGTAGAAATTCTAGTTTGTTAAAAATCTTTCATTATCCAAACATGATCAAATGACTTTTTAACTAAGCCCTGATGGATTTTTTAGAAAAGCAACTGGGTCATTGAATGGGACTGATATGCATTGGCCTCCAATGGAACAAAATTAGAAATTTTGGCCCAAACAGCCACTTGTGCAGAATGCCAACTCGCACGTTGTCGAATTGAGGGCAAACCGCTGCAATAATAAAATATTCGACCAAAAAACCGCCGAAGAACGGCGGTTTACCTGTTGGATACAAAAATAATAGAGAATTATGGCAACCCGCCGTTGGTCAACCCGCCTTTGGCAACCCGCCTTTGGCAACCCGCCTTTGGCAACCCGCCTTTGGCAACCCGCCTTTGGCAACCCGCTGTTGTAAGCAACCCGCTGTTCGTAGGCAACCCGCTGGAATGGCAACCCGCCGTTAAAGCAACCAGCGGGTTGAGTAATTTATTTATAAATAAATATTAATAACAAAAAATAGCCAACCCGCCGTAATGAAAAACACGCAACCCGCCGTAATGAAAAACACGCAACCCGCCACTAAGAAACTTGGCAAATCATTCGTTTTTTGATTGATATAGAAAAACAGCTTCATCAAACACTTAAATAAGTACCTAATGAAAACAATTCCCAGCAATCAACAGCACGCCTTACTACACTACATTGGTTTTTTTTCTTTATTAGAAACGACCTATATCTAATTTTTCTACAACTTTGTGATGTGTTTTTAGATCGATATTTCTTTGAAATACACATTGGAATATATGATATAGATTGAGGTTCGAATTACCTTAGTAGAAAAGCTGAAAATTGCGATATGTGATTTCGTTCTTGGCGCGGTTTGCAGTGTGTTGTGTTTTGTTTTTTTTCCTTTGACCTAATTTTGTATGTTTTGACCAGAGGCCAACTCGCCGCCCTTCTATACTCAATATTTACAAACATGGAGTTTGGCCCCTTGGGTTTCCTTCTTCTTTAAATTTTTGTTTTAAAGTATTCTAAGCTTTTCAAAGATTATGCAGTTGGCCAACTTAGTCCCTATTGGTTAATAAGGCTAGGAAACAAAGAGCAAATGCTTTTTACACCCTAAACTTTACAACAATAGATAACTTTGGACCTTTGAGTTAAAGTTAATTAGCTCCCCTTCAAATATTAACCCATTAGAATACAACAACCATCTAAGATTAGACTTTTATAACACCCAACAGTCTTTTATCACCCCTTGGATATTTTCACATTCACTCTCCCCCTCAAACAACGACCCGGTTTCTATTGAAAGAGCTGTAGTCGTTGATTGAGATGAAAAGATCAGGCGAACATCTCCCTCACAGCCATGTATTACTTTACTCCACAAAAGAAATGGATATAACGTAATCCATGCGCAGACATTAAACCGGGTTGCAATTTGAAGTAATTGCAAACCTTTTAGTAAATCCAAAAGACTTAAAATATGTCTTAAGTATTTTATTATGATTGTGACTATTATTAAATACTTAACTATATATAATTTTTTTTAAGTATATACAAAGGATACATGAAGGCATTAGGTTTACTCATCCTTTCCTTCTTGAAGACGTTTGAGAGTTTCAGGTGTCAAACTCTTCATGCCTAGGGGGAAGAAGAAATTCGAAACCGTTCTCTTGGAAATCTTGGTCAGAAATCTGCAAAGTTGATATTCATTACCAGAAGTAGATTTCATCCACTCATTCCCACCTTGCTCTCGGATGAAATGGTGCCGGTGTATGTCACGTTGTGTTTTAGAGCGAGAGTGCTGGACGTTGTTGCACAAGAGTCCAATAGCACATTTTGTTATACCCAGTACAGAGGAATTATTATTTGAAATCAAATCCGTAGTCTTTGAGCTATGGATCGCATCCAAAGGATTTTGAGCACAACATCCAGACAAGGCTATGTATTCAGCCTCCGTAAGTTGATATTGCCTGGTGCATCTTTGTTTCTTTGATGACATCTAACCATCTATCTCCAAGAAACTGAGCACTTCCCGACGTACTTCTTTCTTGAATCTTGACATCCCGCATGACCGCATCGTAGCATAAGCCTTTAAGTGACATGGCGTTTCTTTCGGATACCAAAGAACCCATGTGAATGGTTCCTTTCAAGTACCGAAAGACACGTTTGATAGCTTCAAAGTGCTTTTTGGTAGGCTTAGCCTGATATCTAGCACACATGCAAACAGCGAAGACAAGGTTGGGTCTACTGGCTGTAAGATACATTAGGGAGCCAACCATTCCTCAAAATCGAGTTATTGGGTCAACTGGAGTCCCCCATGAGATCCACGTACCAGTTTCAATCGATCCACCATTGGCTGGTTCGACAGGTTCAGAGAGATCCATTCCAAATTTCTTTAAGGTTTTCGAGAGCATATTCGCTTGTTAATAAAGATCCTCCGGACTTGAGAAACTTGTAAGCCCTAAGAAAAACTACATTTGCCCCATCGAACGACACTGAAATTTGGAGCTCATTTTCTTTTGAAAAAATGTTACACGCATAATATCTGTTGAGGCAAAAATGATGTCCATCTACTATATTTGAAACCAATTGAATGTGTGATTGCCTGATTTTCGTGAGAATATCGTTGGATCCACGCACACATGAAAAAAAGTTTGCCATCAGGAACTTAGAGAAGTGTTGTCATACAACCCTTGGTGTCTTGCTTAAGCCCATACAGATCTTTCCTTCAGACGATACCACCGTGAGTTATGAATTTATTCCTGATCTTCAAATCTTCATTGACTGACAAAGACTTTCTTCTTGATATCACCGTTCAGAAAAGCATTTTTGACACCATCTGTCGATGATCAATGTCTTGGTTGGCCGTGCATTGGCAATGAATATTCGATGGCTTACTATCCGTCAACGGAGCAAACGATTCTTCAAAATCAATACCTTCCGCCTAGACGATAGTCCCTTTGCAACTAACCGAGCATTGTTTTTCAGTACATCAACCATCTTCCCATCAAGCTTCAACTTTGTAGATCGCACTGAGAGCGATAACAAAACATAAATTGGGGCCGAGTACTCATTCCCAAACTTCAAGTCGATCAAATTCCAATGAATTACATCTTGCATGGCTTTGTAACCACAGTCTTCTATCACGCCATTTTGAATTCTAGGGTTCGACTTTGGACAGTTCAGTATGGGAAACAGCACTACAAAGCATCAGATGCCTAACTGTTTTTTGGTTATACAGGACGAGAGGGATTGCCAACGAGTGTTTATCCAGAGGATGATCTTTGTCCATCTTCCAAAAAAGATATGATCTGAGGGTATGTTAACTTGGTTGGGTTCCGCTGCATAACATTCCCCGAGATGATTTTGTGCGAACCTGGATCTCTAGTAACTAAGTATGTGAGGAAGAGAAACATCGGAATGATTGGTGTGTCTTCTGAATTTCTTGGTGTTGGACTGGAAGAATGACTATCGATGTTGACGAATGAGGCACTGGTTGACGGTGCATCTTTGAGCAATTGTTTGTAGACAAAGATGTTACTTGGTAGGGGACAACTTGAGCATTACCATCAATAAGCAGAATGTAACTGGTTTCATCACTGCGAGATTGTTCAAGGTGTTCAACAAACATCGGTTGAAATAACATTTATCCAGCTCTTTGTCGGTTTTGGAGCGAGCCCAGATTTTGATTTGACCCAGGGTCATGATGACAGCCATGGTCCTGAACTTATGCGTACAGTAGCCATTGTCTGATCTACTCAACGAATGTGATGTGAAATGTTTCATTAATCGATGAGTTTTCTCTTGTTTGTAGAACCTATATCCCTTCCTCTTAGGAGCATACCCAACGAAAATCCAATGTCAGCTTTTTGCTTGAAAATTTTCCTAAGTTTTTTGCTATCATTCGTAGGATAGCACAGAGCCAATACTCGAGAAATATGAGATCAGGCTTCTTCTCATGCACAGGCTCTACGGGGTTTTGTTTATGACGAGTATGAATTAGTGGATCGTTTTGAGGTATAACAAGGCAGTGGCTACAGCTTCTGCTCATAGAAACATGGGAGCTTTCGAGAATATCCTCAAAGTACTTGCTTGCTTCCCACCAGTGAAGCGATTACGTCTTTCAACTACGCCAATTTGTTGAGGAAGTTCTCGAACAGACTTTGATGAGATATGCAACACCTTCATAGTATGCAGACAAGCTTGGTTGACGAATTCATGTTCCGTATCTTGCGATAATCAGACTGTTTTGTTGAGGCAACCTGTAATGCTTAAGAAAGTTGTGGACAAACTCGTGGATTTTTCAACCTTTGACCTCAAGAATATTTACCCTAATGAAATTCTTGAATAATGTGCAACCACGATGACTAATATGTAATTTCTTTCCTTTAATGCTCTCGACTCTCATTGTACCGCACAGATCCATGTGAAGGAATTACGAACTTCCATATTGCATTTTCAATTTTGGTCTATTGGGAGAACTTCGATGCTTTTTGGTTCCAGCGTTGACAAGCTGTAGAAAGACGTGATCGCTTTTCAAACTCAATCTGGGTTAGGCCTCTAACCAGATCATTTTGAGCAAGATCATTATCGTAGCCAAAGTTAAATGGGTAAACGACGAATGCCACAACCATGAATTGGGACTTGGAAGCTTTGTACAGCAAGCAAATCAGAGAAACTCATCATTCATCAATCATATCGTGTGTACCAATGGTGTAACCCACACTACCTTTAAAGGATATCTGTCATTTAAGATCACGAACAAAAGCATTTATGCTTTCTGAAGGCCACATTCAGATCAGAAAATCACAAAATTGCCCGACAAGAATAGAATGTGTCCAAGTCTTCACGTAATATACCCTTGAAATCAACCTATCACACCCATAACATAATCTCCATAACCCATGATATTTCCTAAGTGGTCATTCCCGAAACAGAACCGACCCGATGAACTTTTCCACAAAATTCATGAGCTTTGAACGATTCCCCGTCATATGTTTTGAACAGCCTGAGTCCAGATACCAAAGCATGACCTGTACGACCTGCATTTGAAAACAGTCGAGTTTGGAGAGTTTGGAATTTCGGTTCCCCAATTTTTGTTGGGGTCCTGTTGGTTAGCATATAGAGTAGAACATTTCACAGAAAGCTTAGTTAAATGGCACATTTCGCCTAAGGCAAATTTCTTTCCTGTGGGTCTCCATTGAGAACCACAATCAAGTTTTCCTAAGGTGAGTTTCTTTCCTGTGGGTCTCCATTGATAACCAATATCTGCAAATAGTTTTCCCGTAGCTTTCCAAACCCGCTTGGTCTTGTACAAACTGTTATCAGACAGTTTGCCTTTTGGTTTCCAGATCTGCTTGGTCTTGTTTAAACTGTTATCAGACAGTTTGCCTTTTGGTTTCCAGATCTGCTTCTCTTTATTCAAGACAATTCTAACGGTGGGGGTAGCATTCACAGAATTCAAGATATTAACAACACACATTCCATGACTTGCAGAGTTTACACATTTGTTACAAGTTTTGCACACAGATTCAGAATTCGAATTAATTACAACACGCTTAGAGCTAATGCTAGAATCAACCCGATTCACTTTTGTCCAAACTGACTTATTTGTCCTAAGGCGTACTTCTACTTCCTTCTTATTCTCCTTCTTAGCAGGCAGGATCCTATTTTTCTTTGTATTGCTTCTAGGCTTTGATCCGCTTGCTTCAGTGGAATCGTTTACTCGTGTAGAAGGAATCACAGGATTATTAGTCTGTTGAACTCTCTGGTGCACTTTGTGTTTCTGTGTGTTGCTAGATGAGGTTCCTGGTTTATCACTAAACATAACTTGTTTTTTTAGTAACAGGGGTAGAGGGAGCCTTGTTATCTCTTTCATTGAAACTTTTTGGGCAAGTGCCAATCACATATTCTAACAATTCCTGAGATAACTTAGTGTATTGGCAAGCATAGTTAAGTGAATTATCCAGTGGTTTAACTACTCTAGCTTCCTCTACAATCTCCCTAACCGTTTCTACACTCTCCTTAAGATGGCTGATATAGTTTAAATGAGCACTCCTATTGTTCTTAAGGGGATGAGGGATGGGTTTAACGTCAATGGCATACATGCCAGGAGCAAGAACTTTTGGTTTGACATATTCACTAGTGAAACAAGACTCTTTGCTTCGCAATTGAGCTTTTAGACTCTCAATCTCATTTAACATGGTAGATGTCTTTTCACTTGTGTGAGCACGCGTAATCTTAATTGAGTCATACAATTCCTTGTAATGTTGTTTGACCTTTTCTAGTTCTACTCTATCGCAATCATTTTGTTCAATAAGAGCAGTGACATCTATAGCATTATAAGGCACACGACTTCTGTCATTCACATTAGCGACTCGATCTTTCAAGTGTCTAATCACGTTATCTTTTTCTTGAATCTGATGTTCGAGATTCTTGATCTTAAAGAATGAGTTAAAATCAGGAGCTTCCTGTGATGCTTGTGAATTTTTATTATCAAAACTTTCTTGAAGATGTTGATACTTTAATTGCAAATTTAGGTATTCCCTTTCAAGTTTTGAAATAAGTTTTGACTCATCATGAACTTTAGACATGTCAGCTTCAAGATCTAGACAACGTGATTTTTCCACATCATACAGCAGTTGAGTCGACAAACAATTAACAATCAGATTCTCATTTTCAATGAGAAGGTTTTTCTTTTCAATTTCAGCACATTGCTTGTCTACAGTATTCTTGTCCACTTCGTTATTCATTTGATCAAAAATTTCTTCCATTTCTTTAACTTCTTTAAAGAGGGCTGTTTGAACTCCAACAAAGTGTTCTTTAAGAGTTTTGAAAAATGGAATAACTTCAGTGAGGTAACATCTTTTCGTTTGCTCAAAACCTCTTTCCCCCTCTGTAAGACCTGATGGTGTGATTCTAGTTTTGCAAGTTTTGTCAAATTCAAATTCCGTGAAAAGTTGTGTGAGTACATAAAGATTAATCTTCACCTGACTTTTAGTTGGAAGAATTCTGGGGACAAGCTTGACAGGAGTATTGGGTGGATACACTGTCAATGCTGAAATTGGTTTTGGAACTGAGGTCTCAGCCTTTTTCCTGTTATTGTTATCTATGGACCAAAATATCTGTTCTGGGGTCAGATTTCTTTGGGGAGTCAAGGTTGGCAAGAAAGTCTCTTTTGAGTAAATCGAAGGGGCCAATCCTAACTTTATTTACACACATAAAGGGCTTGCATTTTCAACAACAACTTCTTTTCCTAGATTATCTCAGCTATCTCACGCGTATCCTCTGAGTCATGTATAAGAGTGGGTGCATGATTGGTAGTGACAAGTGCATGACCACTATATAGAACAGACTGAGCTTGCTTTGCACGAGCGAGACATAAGGGATTTTTGTAGCCTATTGCTACCTTGTGTTTTTCATCATAAAATGATTTTGGTTTACACAACATGTGAACTGTTTGAACAGACTGATCCTGTTTGTATAATCTATCTTCAATCTTATCTTTTAATTTCTTTATGTCCAAAAACTCTTCAAGGAATTTGTCTTCTTTTTGTTTAAAATCCTTTTTCAAAAGTGTTACTTCTTTTGTCTTTGACTTATAATGGTCAACTGTAGAACTAAGGAGTATTTGCGCTGAATGAAGTTCAGATTTTAAAGACGTTTCCTTTCTGTTTCGGTCCGAGATGATTATTCTCATTTGTTCATCAATTTTTCGTTCTCTATCAGTTAATTCAAACTTTGCCCGTTTTTCATATTCCCCGACCAGTTCCTTATATCTCGCAAGTTCAGAGGTCACTGAGTCATTCACTACCATGTCTGGCTTATTTGCTAATCTACTTTGTACACCCTGTTCATGCATTTCATCGAGAATAGACATTAGTGCATCATTTCGTACAGAAGGTATACATCACATTGTACAACATTTTCTTCGTTTGCTTCCACAATACTGATCATACGGAATAAAAAATTATATCACTCGTAATATTCAGCATCAGAGTCAACAACGTAGTTGTGTTGTACATCGTTTTGCATCTCGTGTACTTCATGATACTCATCCATATGATCTACAAAGGTATCATGATCTTGTACCTCAAATGGATTATTCGAGTCATATGATGGCCCGGCTTCATCGTAGATTGGATCTTCAGATGTGAGATTTGCCATGAACATGGTCTGTGAAGTGGGACCCTCATCAACATCAGAGTCGAATGCATCACATTCATCAGCTTCAAAGACATGGTCCACATTGAGTGCCAAATCATTCTCGGGTGAATCATCCACATCATCATCAACGTTGGTAACCTGTTCCCCTGCAAGAAACAACGACTGTTCTTCATCCAGTACTGCTCCATTTTCCTGGGCTTGCATTAGTAGCATCTTGTCCTTGAAGTAGTCTGAATCTTGAAGTCGCTTTGGCCTTGGACATTCACGTGCTATGTGCCCTAGTCCGTTACAGTTGTAGCACTTGATGGGTTTCACTTGACCAGGATTAATCATGCCTCCTCTGTTCTGAGCTCCTACATTTCCCGCTACACCATTTCCTCTTGCATTGTTTCTCTGAAATGGTCTTCCTTGATTAGTCGCATTGTATCTTCCACGGACATCTTAAACCACAACTTTCCCGTCTTGAACCATAGCTTTGTTCCTTGCATTAGACGAAGCTCTAAGTTGATTGTTAGTTTGAGGAAGATGTGATTTGTACGATTGAGTGAGGAGGGCAAGTGTGTTGGATAAACTTTCAATCAAGTTTTCTGTTGAAGGACTTCCTGAGTCCAGTTGAAAGTGGTCAGCAGGAGATGGTTCTTTTGAGGATTGAGGAGACTTGGATGATTGTGTTGGATACTGCTGAACTGAGGCGTCCGACACTAGTGCCAAAGGATCATTATTTGGTTGAATGAACCTTTCCATCATAATTCTGTTCTCATTAGCATGCACCTCATGTTGCTTCAAGTAAGCATATAGCTGATCAAAGTTTGACTCTTTCAAACCTCTGTTAAGTTTGACTTCAGTTATGAATCTACTCCACTCAGGTAACATGTTGTTCACAAACTTTGAGTTAAGCTGCATCCTGGGCATGGTCATCTTGATGTTTCTCATGTCATTGAATGACTTTCGTAAACCTAATACGTAGTATCCTTGAATGTTTCTCCTTTGGTTTTACGAAGGTGTTCAAATGTCATCATATAACTGATATTCACTTGTCCATCCCTTTGTTAACTCAGAACCTTCCAGAATCATCTCACATTTTTCCCAAATGTCCTTGCGTCAGTATAGTGATTGATGAGTGAGTAGATGATCTTTTGTATACCCTTGAAGAGATATTGGTTGCACGAATGTCAGCTTTATACCTTTCTTTTTCTTCAGCTGAAAGGTCGTTAAGGACTCTAGCACGTACTGGACCTTGTTAAACTGCACCCTCAGTTCCTCCAGTAATAACATCTGAGACCGTTCCCATATGAAAAGTGTGCCTTCTTTGATGGACTTCATAATATTCTCTCATGTATCCTTCCTAGACAGTACATGACGTAAACGTTGTTGCCAATATTCAAATTCTGTTCAATCAAGCATTGGTGGGCGTTATCAGAACGGCAACACTAGATGTCTTCTTCATACTAAGACATCTTGTTATATTATGATAAGAAAAAGTTTGGATCGATCAATGATTAGTGAGTGTACGTTAAAAGTGGTGAGGTTAACAATCGTACATTTGTTTTAGTGCTATTACATCTCGAGTTTGAAATATCTCAAAATATTTTTTTTTTTTTTTTTTTTTTTTCTAAGACAGAAGCTCAACTCGCCGCCAAAGGCAATCAAACCGCTGCAAAGAAATAAGGCAACTCGCCGGTGGAATTTTAAGGCAACTCGCCGAACACAACTCGCTGCCAAGCAATAAGGCAACTCGCTGGTGGAATTTTATGGCAACTCGCCGAACACAACTCGCTGCTAAGCAATAAGGCAACTCGCTGGTGGAATTTTATGGCAACTCGCCGAACACAACTCGCTGCCAAGCAACCCGCCGCGAAGAATATTTTAATCAAACCGCCGTTGAGTTTTCAAACCGCCAGAGTTTCCTTAAGATATTTGCTATTAAAATATTCAACCCGCTGATAACCTGTTCAAACCGCTGGTAAACAAACCGCTGGTAAGCAACTCGCTGGTAAGCAAACCGCTGGTAAGCAACTCGCCGCTTAGTAACAACTCGCCTCTCGAGCAACTCGCCACTCAAGCAAACCGCCGTGTGTCAGAGGGTTGGTAACCTACTTAATAAAATAATATTTTTCAGCAAACCGCCGCGAAGAAATTCTGGCAACTCTCCACGAAGAACAACGTCTTTTATCACACAAAATCACCTATAAATCACCCTTTTGAACGCTTTTGCTTGATTTCTTTTGCACAACACAGTACCCTAAGGTAATAGCTACTAGAAAACCCCCCAAATTTAATCAATAACAAACAACAAAATTCGGAGATCTTCAAAAAACGAGCTAGAACTTACTTTGGCACACTTTTCGATCTAAAACAAGCAAGAAATTGCACATACACACGATCTAATCATCCCATAAGCTCTGATACCAATTGAGGTATATCCTTTATCATAACACAGGGTCGATTCTTAGATTTGGCTAGTTTCTAGAGAGAGAAACACTTGAGAGAGAATATCTAGAGAGAGAAAGTGTTTTTCTATGAAAGTAAAATAATGACTAGCTTGCCTCTTCCAAAGTTGGAAGAGGCTATATATAGTACTTACAATATACCGGGTATTCGTACCCGACTTAAAACCAAAAAACGTACTATTAACTATAAAACTACAAGCTATAATAAACAGTAAAATACACGGGGTGACCGAATCTTTTTCTAATATCTAACAAGAGGGGAATAATTCTTTTCGGCATCATTTAGCGTTCTGCTCACATATTAGACTGGGCATTGTCTTCCGTTTCGATCTGTCAGCAGTACTGCTGAGACAGCCTTGTTTGCCACTGCTAGGTATGCATACAGTGTCTCCTTCAGAAAGGACGGTGTTAATGAGGGGAGGGATATTATCAGCCTCTTCATCTGCTGAAAAGCTTCCTCTGCCTTCGGGGTCTACCGGTACTCATGTTTGTTTTCTTTTGTTATGTTTTTGAGGGTGTTGAAGAAAGGGAGAGCCCTTTCGGCTGACTTGGCCAGGAACCGATTTAACGAAGCTAGCTTTCCACTTAGACTTTGCATTTCCTTCAATGTTTTTGGGGAAGTGAGATCCGATATGGCCTTTATCTTTTTGAGGTTTGCCCTGATTCCTTCCGATGTGACCATGTATCCCAAAAATTTGCCTTCTTCTACACCAAACGAACATTTCTTGGGATTCAGCTTCATGTTTATTGCTTTCAAATTTTCGAATGTTTCTGCAACGTCCGCCAGGAGATTCTTCTCATCTGTGCTCCTCATCTTTGATGGTACCCTTTGTAGGCATCAAGGAAACACTTGTACTTGAAACCCATGACTGCTTCGACCTTGCAGTCAATACTAGGCTTTCAATTTTGGTCACATTTTAGGTGACATGAAAATGATGATGATAATTCGATTATTTATACTATGTTATATGTATATGTATACGTATTTATATCTTTAAGTGTTATAGTTAGTAAAATTAAAAGTTTAGTTTAGAAAATATAAAAATTAGAAACTTAAGATAATTAAGTTAGTAGAAAAAAAATTAGAAATAAAATTTATTTATAATCATTTAATTTAGTTTTAATTTAAAAGGTTTAAAAGGTAGAATAAAGGGTTTTTATAAAAATGTCAAAATTAAGGGTTGATTGTTTAATTAATAATAATTAAAAAAAATAAAAATATATATATGGGGTGTTTGTTCGGCCGGATGGGGGAGAAAAGGGAGAAAAGAAATCCCAATTTTAGTCCAACTACCATTCTAATTAGGTAATTATCCAAACTCTTTTTGCAAACACTATAAATACAAAGCCTCTTCCCTTTTTTGTGAAATCAGTCGAACCTAAGAAGAAGAAAAAAAATATTTTTTTTTATTTATTATCAAGAATCAAGATGGTGATCTTGTGTATCAAGATCAATGCTTAAGGTATGTTAGTAAACCCTAACTATTTTTAATTCTCTTGAATTATTCATGTAACAATTTTGATGATGGACTAGGGTTTATATAAGATATGTAAAAAAAGGGTTTTGATCTTTAAAAATCGTTTTTGAGATGATTTAGTGGTTTAAGCATGTGTAATTAGGGTTTTAGGGTTTGTAAATTAGGAATTTAAAAGCTGGCAGTTTTGAAAGGTCATCTTGTACAAATCATAACTTGGTCATAAAAATAGCAATCGTCAATTTTCTTGAGCCTAAAATTAAATTCAGAGAGTCTAGTTTTTCCAAAAATTCATCCCGATAGTTTTGAGGTAGGAAGTAGTCAAATAATTTTCGTATAATAGTATACAAAACAGTAAAAACAAGGTCCGATTTGGTCTGATTTCGGGGAGTAAAAACCCTACTTAAAATTCAAATTAGGGTTAGCTAAAAATCAGAGGCTATATTTTAGGTGTCTATTAACTCCAGTTCGAAGGGCTAGCGATAAAACATTTTCAAAGTATTTTTAAGGACGTCAAACTTTTTGGTGTGCGTTCAGATCCGAATCTGAGTACTTTGTAATGATGAATTGTTATAAAATAGTTTCACTTAGTATTATTTTTTTTTAAATCACAGTAGCTCATAACTCATTGAAGAGATAGGGAATGTAAGTAGAAGCATCAACTAGGTATTTTAGTATTTTATTTGTGGTCATAAAGTGACTTCAAATTTCTGCCAGAAACTAAAAAATTGGAAGTTAATGGTTAAGGTTATATAGGGTATGAAAATGATATGGAAGATGTATTTAAAGGATTATAAACTTAGTGTAAAGATTAGAAGTCCATCATATGGTTTTTACATTTGCTTGGGAATTTAGCCTAACCGAGTGTAACTTGTGTTTTTGTTATGTTAGATTTTGTGCAAGATTCTGTCAAGTAGCTGAGCAATCAGGTGAGTTTTATAGTCCTATTTTACTATGTTTTCTTGGGATGGAAATGATGCAAAATGTGTTTTGAAACGTTTTAATTGTTGTGAATATGTAGTTTAATTGACGCATGGGACTTTTATGTAGCTATTATATGTTATGTGCTAAATGTTATGCGTTGTTGGAGCGGGGGTAACGTTCCTACCCATTATTGGTTTCGCCCACTTTGTGGGTAGGTTGGTTTCGCCCACTTTGTGGGTAGGTTGTTTTCGCCTACTTCGTGTAAGTATGATAACGGTACCAAGAGTCTTTGGATCGGCGATAACATTCCTATCCATGACTATATGACGAACTTTGTGGTTTGGATCGGGGGACACGTTTTGTCCCAATGGTGATTGTTTAGACGAATGCATGTTAGCATGTATAATAGTCAGCTTAATTGTCCTGCCATGTTTTTTTTTATAATCACCCGTAATTGATTTAAATCTTAATTTGGTAGTCCGTAAACCTTAACTCTCGACGCAACATTGTGTTGACGTTTTAAGCATCATTTTTAGGTGAGCGTTATGAAGGTGTTGAAGTTAATAAAAGTGGGTAGAGAGACCATTAGGTTGGCATTAGAAGTTCTCATTTGATTTCGTTTCATAATTGTTTGTATGAATTCTTGAATGTTATTGGTTTTTAATAGGTTTGCAAGACATTGCCTTTGTATTAATGAGACCCCTTTTCACTAATACAAGATGTCGTTCCATTATTTTCGGTATTGTCATGACACATCGTGTCTTTATATTTATTTATGCATATAGTGATTCTTTATTGTTGACACCATTGTGTTGTGATGATATCCATGAAGTTACGCCTCATGTTTCCGCCTTGGCGGGGTGTGACAGTTTCAAATTCCACCGAACCTTGACGATGACAATCCTACTACGCTTCAACTTCTTAAACTCTCTTTCCAAAATTTCCACAGGCTCTTCCACAAAATTTAACTTAGTATCCACTCGAATCTCATCCAAAGGCACTTGTAGTGTTAGATCATCCACACACTTCTTAAGGTTTGACACGTGGAATGTGTCATGAACACCGTCCAACTCTTCAGGCAAATCTAACCGATAAGCCACAGGGCCTACCTTTTCAATAATCTCAAAAGGTCCAACAAATCTAGGTGCTAACTTCCTTTTCTTTCCAAAGCATACTACACCTTTTCAAGGCGATACTTTAAGCAAGACATAGTCACCTACACTAAACTCTAGAGGCTTCCTCCTCTTATCAGCATAACTTTTCTGACGATCACGCGCAGCCTTAAGTCTATCCTTAATCTGCGAGATCTTCTCAGTAGTCTCTTACACTAACTCAGGTCCTATCAACTGACCTTCTCCAACCTCAGCCCACATAATTGGCGAACGACACTTTCTACCATACAATGCCTCAAACGGAGCACATCTCACACTAGCATGATAACTATTGTTATACGAAAACTCAACCAACAGAAGATGAACATCCCAACTTCCTCCGAAGTCTAGGACGCGCGCTCTAAGCATGTCTTGAAGTCTGAATAGTACGCTCACTCTGACCATCGGTCTGAGGTGATAAGTCGTACTCATGTCTAAACGGGTTCCTAATGCCTCTTGCATTGACTGCCAAAATCTTGATGTGAAACGACTATCACGATCCGATATAATCAAGATCGGCACACCATGTCTAGCAACTATCTCCTTCAAATACAATCTAGCCAACCTTTCCATCTTATAATCCTCACGCATAGGTAGAAAATGAGCATACTTAGTCAATCGGTTCACAATAACCCAGATTGTGTCATGCCCACTACTAATCCTAGGCAACTAATCACAAATCCAAGCTATCCCTTCCCATTTCCATATGAGGAATCTAGGTTGCTGGAGCAATCCCAGATGGGGGGGGCCTTTGATGCTCCACCCTTAACCTTAAACAATTCAAACACTACTAACATACTCAGCTATATCCTTTTTCATTCCAGGCCACCAATACCTATCTCTCAAATCATAATACATCTTATCAGCACTTGGGTGTACATAGTACTTTGACTTATGGGCTTCATCCATTATCAGGGTTCTTACCTCACCCTTCAAATGTACCCATATTCGATCCAGGTAGTACAAAGTTCCATCACTTCTCTGTTTGCTCCCCCCCCCCTTATCATCTCATCCAAACTCTTTGCAATCGTATGAACTCCATTCACATCCTCTTATGAGCACCAATATCTATCCTAATACCGACTGAAGGATCATATTCATAGCTCTAACTCTCTCAGGCTTTACTCTTCCTCCTACTTATGGCATCAGCCACCACATTCGCCTACCAGGATGGTAGCGAATTCATAGTCAAATCACTAAACATCTCTATCCACGAGTTGTCCATATTTAACCCTTTCTCTAATATATGCTGTAAGACTCTTATGATCCCGTATAGATGACACTCTTTGTCCCATACAATAATGTCTCCAGATCTTAAGTGCAAACACAACCGCACCCAACTCTAAATCATGGGTAGTATAATTCTTCTCATGAATTTTCAACTGCCTAGACGCATAGGCTATCACCTTACCTCTTTGCATTAACACACAGCCTAGTCCTATCCCGGACGCATCACAATATACCACAAAGTCTTCCGGTCCATCAGGGAGAGCTAGAACAGGCACATTACACAACTTATCCTTCAAGGTTAAAAATGTCAATCTGTTCCTCACCCCATTGAAAACCTTACCTTTCCTGAGTTCAAGATAGTAAGAGACTTAGCTATCTTAGAAAAGTTCTCAATGAACCTACGATAATATCCAGCCAATCCTAAGAACGAACGAACCTCAGTCGGAGTTCTAGGGGCTTTCCAATTCTTAACAGCTTCAATCTTACTAGGGTCTACATGAATCCCATCACCATTTATCATGAAAAAAAACTATTTTTCCTACTGTTGCTAAGATTGAATTTGTTAAATCTAAACAACAAGAAAAACCAGTTAGGAAACCAGTTAAATATGCTGAAATGTACAGGTCACAAAAACCTAGGGGAAATCAAAGAAACTAGAATAATCAAAAGTCCCAACAACTAGGAAATGATTTTGTGATGCACAATAAAGCCTGCTATGTCTGTGGAAGTTTTGATCACCTCCAGTATACATGTAAACAAAAGAGACAGCTAAATGGTCAAAGGGAGGAAAAACCAGTGTGGAACAATGCAAGAAGGGTGAACCATCAAAATTCTCCAAGAATTACTCAACCCAATCCAAAAAGACACATGGTTCCAAGAAAAATCTTAACTAGGTCTGGCCTAATTTCACTTAATACTGTCAAACAAAGTTATCTTAATGTTGTTTATTGTTGTTGCTCAAGACAAGTTAATACTGCTAGACCAAAGGCAGTGGTTAATGTTGTTAGGACGAATCGGGTTAATGCTGTTAAAGCATCAGCATGTTGGGTTTGGAGACCTGTCAAACCTAATAGTGCATCAATCACTTTGAAGAGATATGATTATGTTGATGCAAGAGGAAGATCCAGGTCTGTAATGGCTTGGGTTCCCAAGAAGGTCTGATTTTCTTATGTGCAGGGCAACCCAGAGACAGAATTGGAAGATTTAGTAAGGTTAAACAGCCCTGAAGACAAAAAGGTAACAAGAGCAAGAAAGACTTGGTTATAAAGCAGCTGTGAAATTGCATGATTAATTTAATGATGAAAAGAGAGCAGGAGCAGAGTTGACTCAACAAAATGACAAGTCACAATACAAGAAGTAAATAAGTGTTTGATTACATCCTCCAAGTCAAGATAAAGCTTTTATCCAGAAACTTAAAGATTCAGAAGATGAACATCAAGTTTAGGGGAGGATTGTTGGGATCAAGAAGCCTTTAATGAAGAAACTTGATGATTAACAAGATGAATATCAAGTTTAGGGGAGGATTGTTAGGAATTAAAGTCTTCATACTTAATACTGCCAAGACAGAGTTTGTACTGCCAAGCATAATTTAGTACTCAGTTTATAACTAACAGTATTAACTGAGTTAATACTGCCAGTACTAATCAGTTAGTACTGCTAGTGTAAACTTAGTACTGCTAGAGCAAAGTTAGTCCTGCCAGTACTAACTTAATACTACTGAAAGACTGAAGTTAATGTTGATTGTGAAGATTACATGGAAAGTTAATGTTGATTGAGAAGATTACATCTGAAGTTAATGCTAATTGAAAAGTTAATGCTGATTGAGAAGATTACATCTGAAGTTAATGCTGATTGAGAAGATTTATGAGAAAGTATTTAATACATTTGACTACATGTTTAGGAAAATATTAAATACTTAGTCATAGTATTCAATATGTTTGACTAAATACTTAGGAAAGTATTGTAAGCCCATTAGGACTCCTTGGTGTATAAAAGGAGACCCTAGGGTATGTAGTTCACATCTCTCACATCCATACATACACAGATCCAGAGATTAAGAGTTTTGTAAGCTTTAAGGTTGTAAACCATAGTACTAAGATAGAGTACTCGTATTATTATCATTAATAATATTGAAGAGTTTTGTTACATCTTGTGTTCTTTCATTCATACTTACTGTTTCATTGATAATACTTCTAGAGTACTAAGGTGTAGATTCCGCATACACTTTAATATACATACAAAGTTTCTACAACAAGTTATTTTAGATTTATCCAAAGTAATCTAACCTTAGACAACCTAAGGAATCGATCTAGGTTTGGGATCAACACCCGACCATGGCGTGATTCCACAATTCAGATTCCAACTTTTGCATCTCATGACTAGGACAAAACTCTTGTATCATCATAGACTTAAAGTCATTCCATGACATACTAACAGTAACTTCTTGGCTTAGTGTGCGGATCTGAGAGTTCCACCACGTTAAAGCCTTACCCATATATGAACCAACAATGTATTTCACTTTTTGGTCATTACTACAACCACTCATATCATGTACGTTCTCCATTTTCTCGATCTAACGAGTAAGAACTACAGCACCTTCCTTACCATCATATTCCTTAGGGTTACAAGCTAAGAACTCCTTATATGAACAACCTACCTGGTTTCCATTCACTAACACATTCTCAATGTTCTCCTGAACGTTCTCATTAACCACATTACCATTCTGATTTCCAACATTTTCTCGGTTACAAACCTGAGCTAGCATGGCGGGTAAGAGGTTCTGTAATTGTTGGACAATGATCGTTGAGAAGTCGGGTGCACCCCTATTGGCTCCCTCTACATTCCCATCGACTTCCTCTACACCCTCATTAGCTCCCAAACCCTGGTCATTTCCTTGACTATTCAAATCCTCAACACGGTCATCATTACCTTCCTTAGGTCTTCTACTTAGGTCCTCTACCCCTCCCACCTCTACCAACCCGTTCACCCTTTCCCTCACCTCGTGATTCGGCAATAGGCCGGCCAACACTTCGGGTCCTCATCCTTGGCGGCATTATCTACACGAGGGAGAACATGGGCAATGTTAGGTAAGTAGAAAGACTAACATATATATATATAATATATTACTATATATATAATTATACACATAATACCCCCTTATGGTGTCAACATCAATTTGTGTGAACAATATTACCAAGTAAGAGTAAGTCGTGATACTTTTATAACTACGTTGGCATCGTAAATTTAAAACTGCAATCCCTAATCCCAATCGTACTCAGTATAAGGCTCAACACCATTTCAATGACTGAGCATAAGAAAGCACCAAGACCGCGATCACTCTAAAAGCAAGCAACAGCGAAACACCGCGCACATAAGAACCTAATACGCGACTAAATGACATTGAGCTTTAGGATAGTCTAAGGCCAATAATCCACCTAGTTCTCTATAACCTTGGCTCTGATTACCAATGTGTCACCACACACAATGCTAAAACTACCGGGAATGCAACATAATGATCATCATAAACACAATGATACAAAATAGAGAAAACTGACAATGTCATAAACTCTAAGTGTTTACGAAACCATTCCACCTCGAACAAACTCGAGTGATGTCCCAAATCACAACCAAATCCAAAATCTCTTACAAATTTCAAATGCCCACAGAGGGGTCCAAATACAAACTTAAACTAAAACTACCAAATACTAATAGCCAAACAAATAAACAAGCAAGGCTTCACACGAAAAATCCACACGGGAACTCCTAAGCCTGCTATCACATATCACCAACTATTCACCTTTCACTTCACCTGAAAATGAATTAACTCGAAAACGTAAACAAAAATATTGGTGTAGCTCGTAGGTTATGACCTTAAACCCAAAAGTGAGTGCGTAATATCTCAAGAACAGTAGACAACAGTGCAAAGTGATTAGTGAATATATGAGAAACACCATGACTTAGCATCCCGCTAATCATTGTAAAACCTCGACCTAGCTTACCCTGTTAGGTCGAAACCATCCATCCTACATCACCGCTAATCCGGTAGCAAAATGTCCACTAACACGCAGCTCAAAGGCCTACCAGCTGGAGAAACTATAAAGGTAAGAAGAGCTTTAAGTACGTGTGGATGTTGAGCAGGACCCCCAAAACCCAAAACCCTGCCCAAACACACAGTACATGCAAGTAAAACCAAAACCCTTTCCGTGCCAAACACAATACACGCAAGTAAAATCACATCACATATATTCACATAGCAATCATAAGCACATAATTGTCCCAAAAACAAAACCACGTTTCGCACAGTCAAATTTCAAAACAGTTCAAAACACATTTGAGTATCATTTTCCCCCAACAGAAAAACAGTAGAAAAATGGGGCTACGAGAACTCACCTCAAGCAAGTCTTAAGCAACCAAATCTCAATCACACAAGCAAATGCAACGACGTCCGCACACGACCTAGTCCAGTTAATGTCCCATTAAATCATTTATTTCCAAAACAGTCTTCACGTTTGATGCATAGAGGCTAGATGCGTTGTACAATTACCCATAACAATTTAGTGGTGTGATGGTTGACGTCTCATCCCAAAATATCTTATCAATCCGATATCCTAACGACACATATTTGTACTATTCAAAGAAAATAGCTAAGTAATATAAGTAAATATTTATAATAAATAATTATAAATATATCTCGATAAGTCCATTCGGTACCCTTAGTTTCCATAAAATAATCATAATATGGTTGAAAATGAAACGTTTACTCATAAAAAGCATATTAGAGAAGTTTCGAGAAAAAAAATATATTTTTTGTCTTTTAGTGAATTTATTAAAATAATAAAATAATATTTTATTATTTAAAACCAAAAATCATGTTCTTAAGTAAAATTTTCTAAGTAAAATTTTTTAAGTATAAACTTTTTACGAATTTCGACATGACCTGTACGTTTATATAACGTTTTCCGATGTTTCAAACCTTAATTTCAATAATTTTCACTATTTCGACACTTTTCGACAAAATTCCAAAATCTCATTCTTTAACGTTTATTAAAATGTTTTTCCCAAAATAACGTTCAATATCACTTCGTAAATACATTTCACTTTCAGAAGTCCATCAAAAACTCTTAAAACGATTAAATATCGCTTATTGGGCTTTAAGGCCCAACAAGGGTCCATTAAGGGATTTATACGTCCAAAACACGATTCAAGCCCAAAACCAAAGTCCATTTATATACATATAAGTAGAAAATAACCCGGATCACATTAAGCCAACAAATAAGCCACGGCTTATTTGTGCTTATTGGGCCATGAGCCCAATAGCTCAAAAATCAAGTCCGTAAGCTTAAAAATAAGCTTGTACGCTACGTATAGTATTTGGTTACTACCATAAGCTATATAAATAGTCCACGAACATACGTCATACGACAAAAATAATCAAAATCACTTTCCTTGTGATTTTAAAATAAAACGTGAGCATATATAAGCTATTATACAAAATAAGCTATCTAGCAATATATGTTTCTCAACCATCATGACCACAATATCAAAACTAACAAAACCTTATCCTTGTTTCATTTTATTCGAACCCTAAACGCACCCTTTTATTCATTTCGTTTCCAAAAATTGATTTTTACGACGATCAACTTGTACAACTAACATCTATGCATCAATATAAACCCAAAAGGACAAACAAAATTTAAATTTGGAAACTTACAAGAAAATCTTCAAAAATGTAGATTTCGACACGAACCGAACAACCCAAACGTTGTTTAAAAGAATACCCGTACACTAGAATCAACCCAATATATCACCAACCTTCATGTTTCTTGATCAAAGTTGAAAAACTAATATGTTTTTGTGTTGTGGAGCTCGGATGAACCAACAAAGGGAGAGAAGAGAGAAGATTTTTTTGTAAAATGAACTATGTGTTTTCAAAATGAGAATAAGGATATTTTAAGTGTACCAACCATGGACACAATTGCCAAAATCATGCCTTGATGTCCCCTATGAGTCTAGAATCGGACATGGTATCTAAAGGGGGCTCGAGGTGTTGTTTTTGTGTCGGGATTACTTAAAAGCTCGTAAAACTCAACCGTAAATTAATCCCCAAAGCTACTTAGCATTTTTATTCACTTTAAAAATATTTTTCCAATAACTTAGAGTATTTACTTGACGTATTTCCACGCTTTATTCCCCTCAACTCATTTTAGATATTAACGAACGTGTCGGGACTCATTTTGGCATTTCTCAAATTTCACGGATCAACCGCCCAGAACTTAACTAACATAATAATAACCTCTAAAAAGCACTGTTATTCACAATAAATTACAATTTACCACAATTCTCAACAAAATCACCATCGGCAACACGGTACAAAATCTGAATAAACTAGCAAACGTCAAATAGTCAAAAGACTAAAAATGAAATATTCAGAACACAAAAGGGGCAAAGGTTACACCTTTATCCATACATTTATTTTTCATTCTTCAACCCTTTCAATGCTTACCAAGACTTCTTTGCTAACATCTTATTATGGTTGTTCCAGTGTTAACTCATGTCTTAGTCGGCATTATTCATGTTTCACATCACCGAACTTGAACGATGGCAATCCTACTACGCTTCGGCTTCTTTAACTTTCTTTCCAAAATTTCCAAAGGCTCTTCCAAAAAATTCAACTTGGCATTAACTTGGATCTCATCCAAGGCCACTTGCAGTGTTGGATCATTCCAACACTACTACGTTTACGACACTAGACACGTGTCATAAACACAACCATCTAACTCCTCAGCAAATCAACACTATAGGTCACCAAGTCCTAGTTTCTCAATAATCTCAAAAGGTTTTAACAAACTAGGTGCAAGTTTCCTCCTTTCTTCCTAAAGCGTAAACCACAAACTTTCCAAGGCGACACTTAAACAAAACATAGTCACCAACACTAAACTCTAGAGGTTTCTTTCTCTTATCAGCATAACGTCTCTGACGATCCACGCTTAGCCTTAAGTCTACCCTAATCTATGAGATCTTCTTAGTATTCTTTTGCACTAACGCATGTTCTAATCAATTGAAGAAAATTGACCTACCCAACCTCAGCCCACAAATTGCAAACGACACATACAACCCTAGTAATGCCTCAAACGGAGCACAATCTTATCTAAAATGGTAACTATTGTTATAACGCAAACTCAACCAACGGAAGAAGAACATCCCAACTTCCCACCGAATCCAAGCTCACCTCAAATTTAGCATGTTCCTTCAACGTATAAATATAACCTCACTCTGACCATCGGTCTAAGGGTGGTAAGTCGTACTCATGTCTAAACGGGTTCCTAATGCCTCTTGCATTGACTGCCAAAACCTTGATGTGAAACGCGACTATCACAATCCCAATATGAATCGAGATCGCCCACAGTCCTTGCAACATATTTACGTTTAAATACAATCTAGCCAATCTACCCATCTTATAATACTCACGCATAGGTAGAAAATGAGCAGACTTAGTCAATCGGTCTACAATAACCCAGATTGTGTCATACCCACTACTAGTCCTAGGAAACTTAGTCACAAAATCCATAGCTATTCCTTCCTATTTCCGTTCAAGAATCTCAAGTTTCTGGAGCAAGCCGGATGGCCTTTGATGCTCAACCTTAACCTTCAAACAAGTCAGACACTTACTAACATACATAGCTATGTCCTTCTTCATACTTGACCATCAATACCTATATTTAAGGTCATAATACATCTTATCAGCTCCTGGGTGTATAGAGTACTTTGACTTATGGGCTTCATCCCCCATTTTTTTATTAGGTTCTCGCACCCTTTTAAAAAAGGCACCCATATTCGATCTAGGTAGTACAAAGTCCCATCACTTCTCTGTTCTATCATCTCATCTAAACCAATCTGCAAATCCCTGCAACTCATACATATCTTCCATTCAGAGCTGGGATTCAATATCCTAATCCTTGATACCACAAAAGGGTATTCATCGCTTAACTCTTTTAGCTTTAAGATTTCCTTCTACTTTGGTATTCAGCCACCACATTCGCCTTACCAGGATGGTAGCGAATCTCACAGTCATAATCACTAAACAACTCTATCTAGCGACGCTGTCGCATATTCAACTCTTTCTGACTAAAGATAAGCTGAAGACTCTTCTGATCCATATAGATGACACTCTTTGTCCCATACAGATAATGTCTCCAAATCTTAAAGGCAAACACAACTGCTCCTAACTCTAAATCATAGGTCGTATAATTCTTTTCATGAATTTTCAACTACCTAGATGCATATGCTATCACTTTACCTCTCTACATCAACACGCAGCCTAGTCCTAACCCGGACGCATCACAATATACCACAAAGTCTTCTGGTCTATCGGGGAGAGCTAGAACAGGCACATTACACAACTTATCCTTCAAAGTTTGAAATGGCAATTCTTGTTCCTTACCCCAATTGAAAGTCTTACACTTATGAGTCAAGATAGTAAGAGACTTAGATATCTTAGAAACGTTCTCAATGAACCTAAGGTAATATCCAGCCAATCCTAAGAACGAACGAACCTCATACGAAGTTCTAGGGGCTTTCCAATTCTTAACAGTTTCAATCTTACTAGGGTCTACGTAAATCCTATCACCATTTATCACATGCTTGAGAAACTGCACTTCTCTTAGCCATAATTCACACTTAGAAAACTTAGCATACAGTTTCTCATTCTTGGGCAGTTCCAAGACTAACCTTAAGTGTTCTACATGCTCCTCTCGAGTCTTAGAGTAGATTAAGATATCGTCTATAAACACTATCACAAACTTATAAATATAAGGCCTAAAAACTCTATTAATCAAATCCATAAATACCACTGGTGCGTTAGTCAGACCAAAGGGCATTACTGTGAACTTGAAATGTCCATAACGAGTTATAAATGCAGTCTTTAGAATTTCATCCTCATGCACTCTTAGCTGATGGTATCAAGACCTAAGATCTATCTTTAAGAAAAACTGCAACCCTTGTAGTTGGTCAAATAGATCATCAATCCTAGGAAGCGGATAACGATTCTT